>JABCMJ010011879.1:0-18302 GCA_014822125.1 Arbutus unedo | reverse complement strand
AATCCCATGAACACACTGGGGATTTGAGAGCCCCCTATAATGCTTCCTTTGCATCCTATGTGATCGAACAAAACCCTTATCTGCACTAAACGGAAACGGACGCTCTCCTTGCCTAGAATGGCCATTCATGTAACTCCTCAGCTGCATCTTACCTAATGCATTCTCAGGCCTACCCTTAAAAACCCACATGTACAAATTCTCCATATCATGCTGAACCATGAACACGTCAAGCTGGAGATCAGATTTACCAAACCCAGAAACCCCATTACTATCCCGTATTATCTTTGCCTTAGATTTCTCATTTAGAACCGGCTTGAAGTAAGAACAAAAGAAAAACCAAGCGCCCCAGATGCAATCTAACCGTTTTGCGCATTTTCGTCCGACCTTTGGAACACTGAGGAAACTCTCAGTCTCATACACTTGTGGACCTAGCCCAACATCAAGCATATCACAGGGGTCAGAGCTCCACGGCTGTGGAGGCGGGCTGGGCTCGGCAGAAAGGGGTAAATTGATGTCAGGAGGACACGTAAGAGCATTGTGATGATTCATCTCGATGTCGTGCGATGAAGAGCCGCTTGAATCCATGGACAAAAGGGTGGACAGGTGATGATTCTCCATATACAAAGCTAAATCTACCATCTCAAATGGTCTCCCTTGGTCTTAGGAGACAATCCACAAATGGGTTTCGATTATTCATCCCAAAAGACCACTTGAACAAGAGAACAGCCTCCTAAACGCCACCATGTTATCACAGACAATAACTCTCCCCAACAACTAAATCAGAACCTAGACCTATTCTTCACCATAATATTTCCCACAACAAAGCCCCATTAAAGTCATTAAATATAAGACAATATCAAATACCCAGTGTACTAGTCAGATTGGAGTATTGAATCAAAATAAAGCTAGATGTAGCACCCCCAAATTCTCAAATCAAAATTTGAGAAAAAAATAACTTTATTGAGAGAGAGAGTTCTGAACGAGGAAATCGAGAGAAGGGGAAATAAAAAGAAATTGTAAATCTCCTGAATCTCTGATCATAATTAGAGAGGATGGTAGAGATATACAAAATATAGCTAAATAAAGATTATATCCAACCCTAACCCAATAACACCCCTGAATCCTCCGAACACAGGTGGGAAACAGTGAATCAGACCCATCAAATTCATACCGTTTATTACAGAGAGAGATAAAATCAATAATTTACCATATATATATATATATTGGTGTATATGAACCTACCAATCTATGAAGCCAAGGCCAAGAAAGAGGACCAAATCTGAGGATGAGATCTTTGAACAGTACCTTTTGGGATAAGCTTCGACCACCAAAAATCCACAGCGACTGGGGTTCTGAGAAGAATCTATGGTTTTGACGATCCTCATATTCTTCAGCATTCAATAACTCGACCACTCCTCTCTTTCTATTTCACCTATTACTTACTAAACTGGCAGCTGAGACATGTAGAGATAGAGAGAGATGTGGAGTAGAGGGAGAGAGGAGGAGGAGGAGGAGGAGGGGTTCAAGGAATTCGGATTTGATTTAAGTAAGCTTAATGGGTAGCAGAGGCGTTTCCTGGGGTAATTGGCCACTGGTAACGGTGACGGTGTACTTGTTTCTCTCTTTGCTATGCCCAGGTCAACATACGACACCTAGATGAGCTACTGCAGCAAACGCTTGCATATGCATTTTCTTAATTTTTTGGGCAAATTTCACCAACACCCCTGAGGTCTTAGTTTTGTACATATTCTCCCTCAATCTATGAGAAATGACTCTACACTTCCTGTCAGAATTTGATAGTTAACAGCGGACGAGAAGTCCTGTTCAGTTATGCTCATATGTTTTTCTGGGCTTCTCAAAAGAAGCTTTACTCGGCTAGAGCAGTACCCGTGCTGAATAGTGGGCTACTCCTTTGCAAGAATAAAGAGCCCAAAGCATAAGAGACGGAAATTGGCAAAGAAAATTCTAAATATGACAGTGCCACCTAGTATGCCTACCAGAAAGGAATAAAGCCCTTATTCAAATGAATAGGAATCCTAAAACGGGCAGAACAGAGCATTTTATCGCTGATCCAATTGCAACAAATCTTGAAAAAGAAAGAGTGAGATGGATGAAGGTTTTAATATACGGTAGAGATGACATGATGAGTTACAGCCTAAGACTTTCAAGAGTAGTTTTTTTTTTCTTCTTGATTTTCTCTTAGATTACTTGATCACTAACTTAGACATCAGATGAGTATTGATAGGTACCACACTGGTGTTTTTAATCTTCTTACAAGTCATTGCCGAAGATGGACCATCAGAGACGTTATCATTCGTAAATCAAAATCCCTGAAACATCTGGTCATCAAGCCAATTCAATATCTTGTTTAATAAACATTAAAGAAAAGACGTAAAATAAAAATTGGAAATTTGGAGGAGGATACCGCAAATATATATGATCTACACTGGTTTATGGGGCAATCTTGAAGGGCTTTATCACATATACAAATTATCAGTTATAAATTATAATTAGACTTATCACTGTAAACTATGTTGGTTCTCACTTGACCCCACACCTTTACCCATCATCAACAAGAAAAACACACTTAGTCCAGCCTTACTTTAATCACCCAGTTTCTCAGCCGTCCACTTTCACTCTCACACTGACAATTTCGTCCTTCTTCCATTAAATTTTTTTTTTCTCTCGAAAGAGTTGCAATACATAAAATGGTTCGTCAAATTTTGCAGACTGCAGTGTTGCTTTTATAAAAAGTAATCGTTGCATTTTGTGAGACAAAGGACATTTAACTCGTAACATCGTGACAAGAGCAAAAAATTTTCTTAAGAAAATCGCGTCAAACACAAGTTTCGATTGTGCTACTTCAAATGAGAGGTGTCGGTTCTTTTTTTTTTTTTTAATGGGGCGGTGACAAGAGTAAAAAGAAACGCAAAACAAATTGCCCACTCAGCCACCGTCCTACTAAAAAAATGACCGATACCACTTATTTGAATTTCTTTCAGTCGTGCTCTCTGAATTTTATTTTCGAAAAAATTCTAAAAATTAACAATTGACTTGAAAAAAATATTTCGAGATTAATCGCGAACTTAGAATTTTAAAATAAAATTTTGTTAATGAGAGAAAGCGATGTGTTGTTTCAATGTGTAAAGCCCGAGAAAAGAAATATCAAACGGCATAATTTTGATGACACAACCGTGTGTGTAGTGTTGTGTCTCACAGCACACACCCTTGTCCCTTTTCTGTCATTCCCTATGTTGATTTTTCCTTATTTGAATTAATTTATCTTAGTACACTACAAATTAGTACTCTGCCTAACACGTATTACAAATAATTATTCAAAAGAATTCTATCAACGTGATTTTTAATACGATTAACTTTTTTAATATTTTTAAAGAATAAACAATTTTAATCAACGGCATGTTACAGTGGACTGCTGAAGAAAAATCGTGTCCTATTATAAATCTTCATTTATTTAATTGAACTAATAATAATGACAGAATATATATGAGCTTTAAAAATAAATAATATCGTTTGATATGCAATACCACATCTCCCATGATACTATATTTTATTGATATTGTAAAATTCATATCCGATTAAATTTAATTATATCGCGAATTGTAACTAAATATGTCGTAATAGATCAATTTTGAGTGTATCGGGATAAATCAAAAAGTCTAAATTTTTTAAATTGACTTCTCTAATGGTTCTGAAATTAATGTTTTCAAATTCTCTTTACTCAAAACTTTCTCATGTGACTTTTTATATGATCGGATGACAAAAAAATTATATTCCAAAATAACGGTACACAAAATAATTGAAGGGCTTAAAATCTTGTAGTTTGGCAAAACACGAGTTTTTATTTAATTTTTCATGATATAGAAGGCTTGTTTGGTTAGCATTGGTTATTATTTGCTCATTTCTGAATTATTATTAAGATTTTGTCACATTTTGGTATAGATTCACTCACAAAATAAACAAATTAGACAATAAGATAATAAAACATCGATAATCAAAGGGGATTTTATGCGAGATTCATGTACACATATTAAGTGCACGGCATAAATTTCTCGGTATATTTTTTTAACATCTTTAACACTGCTGAATTAAATCCAAGAAGACTAAGCAGGAAAATCAGCTAGACAGACTAAGATTCTGAATACTGTATTGCCTTGGGTACTAGTTTGTCTATTGGTACGGTACATACTAGTATCGATTATACATTGGATATCGTATCGGATTTACCGCAACTATCAATACACATACACACACACATATGTAGAGTAACCTTTTAATAAATGATCCCTTATTTTGTTACCGTGCGGATCTCTTATTTTTTGATTAGATTTCGATGATCCAAATCGTTCAATGTGTTTAAAATATATTTTTAAGCCCTTCTCGATATTGTTTTGAGCCAATTTTTTGTGGATATCTTTAAGAACATATTTTAAACACATTTAACGGTTTAGATCATTAAAATTTAATCAAGAAATAAGAGGTTCACACCGTAACAAAATAAAGAATCCCTTATTAGAAACTTACTCCTAATATATATACATACGACATACATTTATATATATATATATATAAATGTATATAAATTTTACTGGAATTAGCCGGTACGGCCGGTATTGAGAATGATACAGTATTTGAGGGACTTGGTACCATTTTTTCGTCAAAACCATACATAGTGACCGATACGGTACGCTATTGATAACCTTGAGACAGTCTATATTTTTATTTTTATTTTTTGGTTTTTTAAATGGATTTTGTATGATAATTTTGGGAAACAAAAATTATAGGAACCATTTCTACCACTGATCAAGTCGATACTATGAAGTACAAATACTTTGATACTAGTTACTTATGAACATCAAATATTATCAAATACCATTATAATACGTATATGGAAAATAAATATCTTGTATTTAAAATAAATATTTTTAATTTTTTTGAATATGTTTAGAATATGTGATGGATACGGTGGGAGTGAATGTAAAAATAAATAAATAAATAAATAAAGTCATTGATATATGGTCATAGTGTAATTGTATATACACACACATATTATCTTCAATCGTTCTGATCAGGATAAGTGGGGTGGTTCGTTTTCTCCTCCAATCTACACAATTTAGGCATATATAATACATAAGATTAATCGATCATTCGGCCTGCAAATTGCGATAGAGACATAAAAGAAAAGAAAAAACTTAGGTAATTGACTTTGAATCTTCGATCTAACACCCCCCCTCTCCCATCAAAGACACAAAGCATACACAGATCGATTGACTGTTGTAAACTGACTTATATATGAATCGTAAATTATAGGTACTATATATATATCAGTGTTTTTACAAATCAATATATATACTGTACATTTAATATACATACACGCACTCTACCGTCTTTAGTATACTTATTATATATACTCTTTCTTTTGGCGTAGATATTTACACCAGTTGTATGGTAGTATCTACTATAGTTTTACGTTATAAATTACTTTTTTTTTTTTTGACTCTTTGTTATGTATAGTAGAAGACTAATAATTATGAATATAATTATTTTTACAGACATATCCGGAAGCTTTGATTTGGTGTTGCTTGCAAAGCTTTGATTTTCGGAAATCATTAATTAGATATTTTCTGGAAAATTCAAATAAATATTATATAATTAAAAAGATTGAGAAAGCTCATATTACATTCAAATTGAAAGTTTGACAAAACTTTCAAAAATAAAGTTACATTTCCAAAGGTATTAACAAAAGTTATACAGTTTAGTAGAGCTATCTATGGTTAAGTGAACGATGGTTCGAGAAGGTTTCTGTCAACGGTGTTGACATTGGCCGAATACGTCAAGTCTTCTATTTCGTATTCAACACATCACGTGAAATGTAAGAAAAAATAATAGCACCATGAGCGCTATTGTTATTATCCGTGGTGTACAAGTTACATGTATATCCCACTTGTTACCATTCTAACAATCAATGAGTAAACATCCTCAACAAAATTTAAAAAGGTATGAGAGATCCCGGGGTTTGAGAAATAAAAAACGAATGATGACATTTTTGTTTAAATTTTCAATTTATGTTAGCATGCGAACATGATATCACATCAACTCCAAATATTCTTAAAGTCTACAAAGATATATTTCAAGATTTTATGTACACCATTTGTAATGTGTTCAAAGTCCACAAACACCTTTATGTTAGGAAAATTTGGACTAGAAAGAATTGCGTTTTAAACCAACGCATTGTACAAATAGTCTATTTTATGGAGTTTTAGGTATCAAATTCGGTTGTTTCTAACGAGGGATGAAAGTTAACATGTTAATATACGTCCACACCAACTTTGGGTCATTCACAAGTTTATAGCATTCTAAGGGTGATTTTGAAGTTCAGGTGAAAGTTTGTCCCAAAACAATGACCTAAAAAGGGAGAACCGATCGACCTCTTAGACCTGGCTAGTAATGAGTCCGGCAATGGGTTTGGTAATGAGTCTTGACGTCAGTGTAACGTTCAGCTCGATATCCGGCTAGTCCTCGTTCATCTTCTTCATTCGTTTTCATCCATGGGAGCTCTGTGGAGCTCTAATAGGGTTGTATGAGACTAAGGGTGACGACGATGGACATTAACTAAGATTATGGATTTTCAAATCAAGAGAGATATTAAGCAAGATAGAAAATTATCACTATGTTTCTGTAGAGTCATGGCAACATCTCTTTCTTCTATATTTTTGGACATTAGATACATCGAACAAAATGTTACTGCAGAAACATGAAAGAATTGAAATCGTAGATCGAAACACTATGTATGAATATATGAACTGCCTAAGCTAGAATTCTTGCACAACAAACTTTAGATATTTACGACCAATAAGTATTGAATTCTCTTTCGGATAGGCCCTAAAAGGAGAAGGATAGTTGAACTACCAACAAGTGTCTATTATTTAATTCACCCCACCTGAGAATACCCATTTGGGGAATGTCCTGTAAGAACTTGACCCAGAAATTTGACAATTTAAGGATTCAATTGCAATTATTGGAAATAAATATTGGTTGGGGTTAATTTGAGATTTGTTTAAGTAAGGGGTTAATTTTGGATATTAATTAAATGGGAAGACTAAGGTGCAATTAGTCTTATAGCATAACGTTTAAAATCAGGATGATATATATACATATAGTTATATATAACCCAACACTTGTTAACGCTAAGTGAGGAGGTGCAGCATAAGTTGAGGTGGCAACAAGAAAATCAACAGGGAAGACACCTCTAGTCAAGCTATTGGAAGTTCTGATGTTTTGTTTACCAAAGAGAGCTCCACAAACCATTCCACGTTCAATTTTTACAGAGTATAGAGAGAGAAAGAGAACTCTTGTCAAGTATTGATTTGAAATGAAAATGAAAACATGTTTCACACGTGTCTTCGACTATGACCTTAGGACCACAATCGTATTGTTAAATAACATGATATGAAAAGAACTACTATGTGCTCTTTATTAATGTTTTTCATCAAATGAATCACGATGCGGTCTTTTTAAGTGTTTTAACACTTGTTTAAATGATTTTGAGAAAGGAACCACTGCATGGTCTTTTGAACGTTTTAACGTCGTTTATATGGTTGAATATGGTAAACTTGTAAGTTCTGTATATTTGAATTCACACTAGCGTTGAGCTAATAAATGTTGCTTTGCAACATGGTAGGTGGCAAGGTAGGAACCTTTTAGATCTATAGAAGCCAAGTATGTTGATTAGCTTTTTGCTTAGAGGAACATAGTTGTGTTAAATAAGATGGTAAGTATCATTATTATATGAGATGGGCCATGTTGGAGTCGATGATAGGTTGTAAATTGTAACTCAATGAGTTTATATAATGCACATCTTTAGGTTACATATTTTATTATGGTTTATGCTTTTGTTCACTTTGAGAATCATTTAAGATTGTTAATGGTTGATAGGTAAAAATTTCAAAACTCGTTTAATGAGAGGTCTTAGCGAGTTGGACTCACTGGCCGGTCATTGACACTTCATATATCGGAATGGGTCGTGACATGTCTAGTGTCAAAGTCACTAAATACGTAAGTCACTAATGTCTACAATGTACGCAGTCAAAAAAATGAAAAACATAACATAATCCAATAAAATATATAAAAATATATTATAAGCAAAATTAAAATTTCAAATCTAGTCACGATGCTCAATTGGGTATTTTGCCAAAATATTTTGCAACTGATCTTGTTCAAAATATAAATTAAAAATTTTGAGATCGAATACTTTTCACATAATGTATTTTTAATTAATTTTTTGGTTAGAAGAGAAGTATATTTGAAATGCCTATTTAAAAATGTAAGACCTTACATTGCTAGCTACGTGGAATTGATGGTGAAAATGGTAATGTGGGGAGGGAAAAGAGCGAGAGTGATAGGGTTAAAATGGGAATATTACGTACTTTGACTGTTGGCATGACAATTGACCCTAACCATTGAGTAACAACTCATGAGGGTGCAAGTGAAATCATTTTCTATATGGGGGAATCTATACAAAAAGCAAACTTTGGGGGCTGTAAGTGTAATTTACCTTATTTTCTTCCTCCTCCTCTCCCTTTTTGGATGTATATTCTTCTATTTGTTTCCCTGTCACCTAACTCTATGAAAATAGTAATTCCATAGCGTATATGAATGGACAATGTTTTTTAAAACTTAAAATTTATCATCTCCATCAGAAAAACTAATATGGAGTAGTCCAAACAAGAGTTCTTTTTCCTTTTCTTTTTTTAATTTTTTCATGACACTAATATTCGTTTATTAGCGGTCAAAATTATAAAAATAATATGGTAAATATAGTAAGAGAGAGATATACTAGAATGAGAGCTTTATTATAGATGGACGAATAATCACAAATGATTTTTTTGAGTAATTTTTTAAGAAGACAATATGATAGATATAAATAGGTGGATGATAGTTTCGTAATTAATAATGATATTCTTATAATTAATAATGACGTTTGCATAAATAGAGGATGATGCGAACAAGGATAAAATATGGGTAAGAGAAGGAGTTGGATAATTTTATCTATTTCTAGACGGATAAAATTTGAATCCCGAATATGATATTTGAAATCTAAAAAAATAAACAAATCTCGAATATGACAATTCCAAATTATTATATTTGGAATAATAATTTTATCCCCTTCGTTGCCATCTAACAAATAGCCCATGAGAAATTATTTATTTAACATGCTTATTGTATTATTTGTTTTTTCTTCTTTCTGAATTTAAACACATTTAGGTCAAGATTTACTCACATAATAAAACATAGATAACCAAAAGGGCAGAGAATTAGGTATTTGATTTGGTCATGACTCATGTATATACTATTGTAAGATATATAGTGAGGGCAACTTGGTCATTTGTCCCTCAAAATTTGCAAGAGAAATGCTACCAAAATTTTAGTGGCAACCCAAAGTTATCCCGAGTTATTAAAACATATGTGTAGATTTTTAAGTTTACGAGGTTTGAAATTTTTCATGTACTATAAATTTTTATGTGATCATTTTATATAAAATTTTATTTTGATTTAAATTGTTCTTCGCTAGTAAAATGGAAGATTGATTTTTTAAAAATTAATTGAAACGCATAAATTTTCCTAAACCCTCTAAGTTATTAAAAAAATGAATCTTCAATAAACCAATTTTTCTTTTGGATTTGTTTATCAGACGGGAGTCAAAAAAGTTATAAAGCTAAGATTCCGAGGGAGACAAAGAAACAACTTGACCAATAGACGAAAGGTCCTTTGAAATTGTGGTCAGGAGGAAAGTGTTATCAACTTCTCCACGGCTCTCTTGATTGCTGGGTGTGGCTATCAAGTCTCTCTCTCTCTCTCTCTCTCTCTCTCTCTGTCTGTCTCTCTCTCTATCTATACATATATATATAAAATTTCCTCCCTCATAATTCTAGAAATGGTGGCCTGGTGGGAGAGATAAGATCAAAGCTAATTTGCCGTTATTAAAACTGTGGAGAATCTTATACAAGAAAGAGAGTTCAAGATAGCTCTTGCTTAATCTATCGTATTCAATTACTTTAAGATGTAAATATTTATAAAACAAAATTCTTTGTCTTTTGTGATAGATTATTTATATAATTATAATACAATATAACAATTCATATATTACTTTAAATTTAGTTAATTATAGTCATTTTCTGAAGTAAATTTTTCTTAAGTTATAAATATGATTTTTAATATACTTATACTAAAGATTAGAAACTTTTAATTAAACAATTAAACATTTTTTTTATAAGTTGAGAGTTTTTGTATTTATAAGTATAAGTAATAATATGAATAGTTTATCGATTTGGGCGTGATTATTTTTTCTTATGATATTTTTTAGTGTATTGTATAAATAGTTATTAATGGCAAGATTTTAATTAATAAGAAAGCAATTGTAAAAAATATTAAAGAAAAGAGACGGAGACTTTCAAAAGAAATTGGTGTGAATGCCTTGCAATGCAGAGCATAACATGAATCTCAATTGCAAAATAATATATCTTGGTTTGACATTTATAAGCTAAGACTGAGATTTGGAGATTGTTTGATAACTCATTTTTAGCATTAAAAATTGGATAGGTTCAGTAAAAAAATATTAAGTTGGTTTGATAACAAAACTTTAAGAAACTTAATACATTAAGTCTTTAACAAAAATAAAGACCAATTAAGTAAGTACCCTTCCACTTAATTAAAAAAGCTGAACACACTCAAAAATATTTTTTTAAAAAAGAAAAGTCTGTTAACCACATTACCAACCACCGCCACTAACCACCACCGTCGCCGTCACCGCCGCCGCCGCCACCCAGCACCGCATTGCTGACCACAAGCACTAACCACCACTGACACCGTCACCATTCTAACCACAAATGTCATTAACCATCTGCCACCACATTATTGACCACCGCCACTAACCATTACACTACTGACCACCACCATCACTAACCGCCACCGCCACCACACTAACAACTACTGCCACCCACCACCACCGTCACTAACCACCACCGCCACCACACTAACAACTACTGCCACCCACCACCACCACTACCACCCGCCACTAACTACCACTGCCACCTGCCACCGTCACTAACCACTACCACACTGCCGACCATCGCTACCGCCACTAACCACCACATTGGTGACCACCACCATTACTGACCACCACAATGGTGACCACCACTGTCACTAACCACCAACACCACACGGCCGACCACCGTCACTAACCACTACATTGCTAACCACCGCCACTGACCGTCACGCTGCTGACCACCACCGCCACCATTCTAACCACAAATGTCATTAACCATCTGCCACCACATTGTTGACCACCGCCACTAATCATTACACTGCTGACCACCACCGTCACTAACCGCCACCGCCACTACACTAACAACTACTGCCACCCACCACCACCACTACCACCCGCCACTAATCACCACTTCCACCTGTTGCCGTCACTAACCACTACCACACTGTCGACCATCGCCACCGCCACTAACCACCACACTGGTGACCACGACCGTTACTGACCACCACTGTCACTAATCACCACCAACACCACACGGCCGACCACCGTCATTAACCACTACACTGCTAACCACCGCCATTAACCATCACGCTGCTGACCACCACCGCCACCACCACACTGCCGAGCACTGGCACTAACCAGCAACACCAACACACTAACCACCATTGCCACTAACCGCCACTATAGCCCGCCATTAACCACCACTGTCACCTACGACCACTACACTGCCGATCACCGCTACTAACCACCATACTGCTGACTAATCGCCATCGGCATCTGCCACCACTGTACTAACCACCGCTCCACTGCCTCCGACCACCACCACCACCACCACCACCACGACAACGACGATGCCTACAATATCAAGTGGGGCTTGGGGTGTCGCAGGACCTATTGCGGGATAAGTTGAAAAAAAAATAAAGTTCAAATTTCAATTCCTTATGTAGACCAAACGGCTTAATTAATTCAGTGCTTAAATTTCAATATATAACAAACAAATTTTGTACTTTAAAAAATTTAGTATTCGGTTTTCAATACTTAATTTTAAGTTTTAAGTTTTAAGTTTTCAGCTTTCAATTTTATTAAACAGCACCTTAATGTTTAAAAACTACTATTAAAAAGGAAAACAACTCAAATCGTACGCTAAAGTTTTTAAGTAATTACTAGTGGAGATAAAAGTATCGTTGCCCTATCTTTCATGAGGAGAATTTTCTTAAAAAAAGGTGTGGGTAGTTTTGTGAGCATGATTCTGAGTCTCGTGATTGAGATCTATGAGCTCTAAGGTTGTTGCCTGCAAACATGTCATCCAACATGGCAAATTGTCCGTAAAACAGCCTTAATGACATATGTTCGAAGGATTGTTGCTGCCCATTCTATAACAAGAGCTCTAAGTCATATCTTCTATAGGTCATGCTAAAAAGTCATTTATCACGCGAGGCCATGATTGCTGAGCCAATGCAATATCGATGGACGTACTCAATTGAAAGGTAAATGGTACCTCTATATACTACAATAGTTATTTAGTTTTGTAATTATAAGGCACTCTTTGACAACGTAAGCCTCAACAATTGACCCTTCTAGACATGCTTTGTTGGTGATGTACCTTTTTAATTTTCCAAGAAACCTTTAACCAACCGACAATCAAAATTTAACAGTCATTTCTATGAAGTCTGTGGATCAAGAAGAAGTAATTAAAGTCCGTAAGAAAAGGTATTTCACAGGTTTGGCGTACCACACCAGTCACCACTTAGTGCCAAATTTTCTTTGGAGTAGTCCAAGTCATTGCTTCCCAATATTATATTCTTTTGTCTCATTCCACCTCACCTATACTATATAGTATTGCATGACGATTTTTCGTGAGAATTATTTTGGAAACGACAAGTGTCATCACCTAAATTGACCTCAATTAATTTTAAATGTCAAAAGTTATTTAAAAAAGTAATCCTTTCATCCTTGATTTGCAATAATCTATTTAAATTAGAACACTATTCAAAAAACTATTAATCTTAAAAGATATGCATTTTAGCCTTGGATTTCGAGAAGCGTTGGTAACTTATCCTGAACATTTCAAATTTGTGTGTGTGGCGGTCCTTAGGTGGATTAACCCTCTCTTTCTCCATCTCTAACTATCACTATCACCTCCACTTCTCAGCTTGTTGGAATGTGAAAGGAGAAATGATAAAAAAAATTGAGTATAATTGCGGAATCCAACAACGACACCGTTTGAGACCTCAACTACCCTTCTTTCGCCCTATCCGGCCCGGTCAACAACTCCGTAACCCAGGTATTCCATGGTACAACCATGAATGTCGGATTGCCCGTTTCCACTTATATGGCGATTGTGGTCCCTCCACCTGAGTTTTCAATTGAGATTGAACCGAGAGTGATGTCGTTTAAGGCGGTGGGGCAGAAACAGATGTTTATTTTGACAGTGAGTGAAATGATCAATGGGAAATGTTGGGTTATTTGGTTTAGGATGATGGTGTGAATCGGGTTAGGAGTTGAATTGTTGCGGATTTTTTATCTTGAGAAATTTTGTTGGGTAGAGGTCGGTGGGTGGGACAACGCTTCTATTTTTGCCATCTTTGTTTGTAGTAGTGATGGGATTTCGTCACCTTTTTTTGTTAAGCATAAAAACTGCTCCATAAGATTTTAAACTGAACATAGTAAGATAGCAGTAGCATAACACTGATTTCCTACTGGTCTTCGGCGATAGGTCGCATGTGAGATACCTGATAAGAGAGTGAAAGACAACAAGAAAATGACAATGGCTGCACAATCTCATTCAAGCAGAAGAGTGAAAAGTTAATGTGATAGATAACTATTGTGAATATGTATAATCAGTTTGGAATGGAAGTCTCGAGCGTACTTTCAAAGTCTTTGATGAGATGGATGTGTGAACATAGCTTCGCGAGATCCTTCCTAGAAGTCTGAATTTGCACTTTCCGCCCCAATCCTTGCTATAAAAAAAAAACGGTTGCATGCTAATTAACCTAATGCTTGGAGTTATTCTTGCTGCTTTAAATTAAATAGAATCATGTGACCAAAAAGGAAGTTAAGGCTTAGCGTAGATGAAGACATTTCTCTCAAGCTTTTCGGGCTCGACTCAAAGATAGAGATTTTCTCATGCTCATCGGGCTCGGGCATCTCCTTATTAGACTTTATTGCATGTCGTGATATTCCTTTAGGAGTTCTATTATTGCTTGGCTTTGTTCAGTAGACAGCTGCTCAAAGAGCATTGATTCCAAATCTGGCTAAATTCTTTTCTTGAAATTGCATTCTTCACAAAGAAATATCCATCCCCCAAATAGTGTTGGTTTAAGTCCAGCTCGTGACAAGGCCTTTTTGGTCCTTGGTCTTGCTTGTTATTGTTATACTCAGTTCCTTTTTCCTTCCCCTGCCAAATTCGGGTTCACTTCCTTCTCCTTACCTGGAAGCGGCTAGGCTAAGAAGAGGAAACAAAGGCCAAAGAAAGGCCTTCCACATGACTGCTTTTCTTTCCTATTTGCTGTAATTGTAAACAGCCGATTTGCTTATTCAACATACACATACACATCTTTACCTAAATTCGTCATAATATAGCATACTTACATATTGATTGTAGGCCATACCCAAGAATTTAGGTTCACGAAGTCGAAACTCAGGAAAAACGTGGGTCGAGAACCCGAGAATAGGCCGCGTCAAGCTTGTGGGTCGAGGCAAGGTCCTGGGATTCTGCTAGCCAAGTTTTGGACTGGGGTAAGGTCATGGAGAATAGTAGTCTAAGCCACGGGACCCGAGTCGCAAGGGGGTGAACCGTGTGCCTGAAACCAAGATTCGAAGCCCGATCACAGGGGCAGTCGAGGGGCGAGGACATGGTGACCAACCCGCAGACCCCAGCCACGGGGCCCAAGGAAGGACCCCCAGCGGCCTAACTAGGAGGTGGAGAGCAAGCCCAGCAGCCTAGCCACGACATGGGAGCCCTCAATGGCTTAGCCATGGGGGAGGGAGTGCTGGCCCCCAACGGCCTAGTCGCAGGGCAGCAAAAGCGGCCCCCAACGGCCTAGCCACAAAGGGAGACAGGCACGCGGGTGGGGCAATGAGGCAAACTCCCAATGGCCTAGCCATGGGGAAGGAGGTCCAAGCCTAGCAGGCTATCACTGAAGGCCAAGCCCAGTAGGTCACTGCGAAGAGAAGAGAGAGAAAGGAGAAAAAAGAAAAGAGAAAAGAAAGAAAAGAGGAGAGAGGAGAGAGGAGAGCGGAGAGAGGAGAGAGGGGAGGGAGCTGCTGGAGAGAGATGGGGCTCACAAGCTCCGTCTGCGAGCTCTGAGGCCCGAGGCCGAGGTCGGGGGTGACAAACCCTATACTCCCTAGCTCCGAACACTAAGACCTGAGGTCGATGAGGGTCGAGCGATAGCAAACTCTATGGCCCTGAGCGTCGAGGCCTGAGGTCGACGGGAGCTGAGTGCCAACATACTCCCTAGTTTCAAACACCAGGACCTGAGATCGATAAGGGCTAGACGATGGCAAACTCCATGACCCCGAGCATCGAGGCTCGAGTTTGATGAAGGACGGGTCATGGTGAATTCAGGGTTCAAAGCCTCGCCTCCAACGCTTAAGACCCGAGGCTAGTCAAGGCTAGGTCACTGTGACTTGCAATTTAAATTCTGTCTTTCAAGGCCAAACATTCGAGGACGACGAAGGCCGGGTCACTACAAACTCAAGATTTAGACTCCTGCCTTCGAGGCCCAAGACTCGAGGCCGACGAAGGACAAGTCATGACAAACTTGGGACTCTGAGTCCCTCCTTGAGACCAATGAGGGTCGAGTCATGACATACCTGAGCTTCTAGAGGAGGCATGACTCGAGCACCGCCAGGGCCTAGGATCGCAAGATCGAGGATCAAGGCCAGCCATGGCCGTATGTCAGGTGGCCAAGAAATAAATGAAGGAAAAGGACAGGGATAAACCAAAGTGAATCCCGAGATTCAGAATGTCAGCCTTGACGTGTGTCCACCTGATGTGCGATGGCAGGGCTCAGGCAAACGGGTCACGAAGATAGGACGACAACGGCCAGGGAAGGATCGAGCGCATGGTCTTCTGACCCTATTTGTGGGAAAGAAAAGGGAAATAATGGATTGGCGGCATCAAAGGAGGAGTGGTCGCCGCGGGAGCTATCGTAACCGCGAGTCGTAGCGGAAGGAGGGCCACCGTGGTCAGACATTTTGAGAAATGGACACGTGTCAGGTATATATCAGGACACTTGTCACCAAAGTATGAGCCTAGTGTGTCTATATATACATGACCCCCCATGTCAAGTTAGAGGTTGGTAGACTAGACATTTGAGCATCCTCAAGAGAGAGACTACCTTTGGGCTTCAGAGAGATTTTCTCCTTGCCTTCTTTTAGTATACTCTCTAGGGCTTGTCCCCCACTTACCTTTCTAGGCCCACCACTTCACGGTTAGAGAGAGTTGTCATTTCTTTTTCTCTTGATGTTTGCCTCCTCCTTCATCATTTCCACTTCTTATTCTTTCTCTTTGGCTAACCAAAGTTTACTGTCCTCAACCTCTCTAGCATATTCCTTCGAATATCCACCCTGCAAAATCCATCCCAAATTTTTCGTACTACTTTAGATAATTCATACTAATCTTTTTCTCATTGATGTTAAATCTAGAAAGCAAACATAAGATATATATTAGCAATGTTTCACTCTTAAAAGAGTCTTTTATCTTCTAATCACAACAACGAATAAATTTACTATCATGTGTCGGGTGTTGGAGAGATTATATCAAATGCTCCGTTATTTCTTTCTTACTTCTTCCTCCTTTTGATTATATTCGTCTAAGTTTTTTCTCTTTCTTTTTCATGTATTGTTTCTTTCTTCTTTTCATATTTTTTATTGGTGTTGCTAGGCTTAATTGCCATTTTTTTATTGGTGATGTTGTAATGGTCCGAGGTATTCGTCGAAGACATAGCACCGTTAGACAACTAATCCCTAATGGAGTTATTATTATTGACTATATAAAGTCAAAGAATAACCTTGCGGATCCGCAAACCAAGGGGTTAGCAAGAGATTTAGTTGCTAGTTCATCGTGAATGGGGTTTAGGCCCATATATTAAAAGTTACTATAACGGCAACCCAATCTAGTTGACTGGAGGTTTCAATATCTAGGTTCAAAGGGATAATTGAGTTGTATGTAACTTAGGAGAATCATCTTGGAGACCAAACCGTGTCCGTTTCTAGTTAACCAAAACTAGTAGGTCGGCATTTTAACATGCCAGATCGGGTTCAGAACATGCTTATAATTCATAGTGTTCCATGCACAGCTCAAGGAATACTTCATGGGTTTGAGCAGAGACCAAACCTATATGGTGTAGCCGAATTCATTTACAGCAGACCAAAGTCCACCTGCTAGATGGGTGTACAAGTTGTAGCACGTGAGCTGGAGATTATTATCTCATTTGCTGACGTAATAACAGAATTTTATTATGTGTCACTATCATCAAGAAGTGTACTCTGCATATACCAATCTAAACTTGGTGCTCAAGCTAAGAGATATACGTCAAGAATAGTACTTGAAGGAGTACTATGGTATGCACAATCTTCTAAATCCTAACTTAGTACTTTATATCTTTATCTTTTTCAATTAATGGCTTAAGCATCGGAGAGTTTTTAGGACAACTTCCGATCTGTGGGCACTAATCTTTTATTGCGGTTGCAGATCTAGGTATTCAAAGCTCAAAGTAGACAAAATCATGAACAAAATCATTACACGAGCTAAAGGGGTCTACATATAGGAATAAATATCTACTTTTTGTTAAGCACTTTAGCATATTTATTTTTTTCAATATCAAAAACAAAAAAAATACTTGATTCTGGCGCCAATAATTTCTACCTTCGCCCCTAAACACAAGCATCTGTGTGGTACCGTGCTAGCCCATACCGTGTCGTGTACTACCGTGATGGTCCGGGCCCACTTGATACCCTTCCAAAAAATGAAAAACCCTTGATGGTGAATTTTGGAGGAATCTTTGTGGTATAACTGAAGGGTTATAATGGGATAATAAAAGCAAAAGAAACGAAAATGACTGGAGGGACCCCACCACACCAAACACCAAACTATATAAGCCACTCTACATTGAAACGTGGGTTGGCCTTTATAATTAGTGGGTAATGACGTGAAGCTCATAGCTAGATACATGTATCATAAAGTGCCCAGAATTGGCATTTTTTTAAAAGCAAAAAAGTGGTTTCCAACTAA
>JABCMJ010011878.1:0-12110 GCA_014822125.1 Arbutus unedo | reverse complement strand
TGAATTATGAGGCAATAACAGTTTGGAACTTCAAATTCAATATGAGAAATGGAGGATATACGATTGTTCCAAAAACATTTGATTATAAAGCAAGGGGTTAGTATTGGATGAATGGTATTTCCAGTTTTATTACTTTTATATCATCTATTAAGCGGCCACTTCAGTCTCACAAAACTATTTGTTTTCATGCCAGAAAGCTCCTGAGACTTCACAACCTATGCTTCTAAACAAGCCAGCAAAAGAAATAATGCTATATGGGAGTAATCTATGGCTAATCATATTCCTTTGAGTCTACTCAAAGTTTGAAAGAATGCCTAATGACATTGGAACACATGAAACTACTAATGACCATTCTTTCAGTTCCATCGAATGACAGGGTAGAATGACAGTGAGTGAAAATTAAAACCTTTATAGAGTATGATGAGAGCTGAATATAAAACATTTCAATACAGTTCAAATAGAGTGCTAACCAGATAAACATGACAATAAAGACGAGCAATAAGATACACTTTCCAATTTTGTATTCAAACTACAAGAGCTATGAGTTACTGATCACTTTATAGCTTATGTCCTTATTGATAAGAACATGTTTATCTGAATGTGCAAATTTGCTTTGTTACGCTGCTTGAGTACAAGTGTGGATTACGTTTGAAAAACACTAGATGACATGGGAGGTTTTCAGAAAACAAAATTTCATAGTTTGTGAACAAGAACTAGAGGAGAGATATTCTACCCTGAACGAAAATAAATACTCATTGATAATCTATTGTTCATGTCAGCCTAATAAAGAAGCAGAGGGTGTTTCATATTCTGTATCCTTTTAGTCGCCATTCAGTAAAATCAGTATTCAGGTTTTTGGACATGGTTTCTCCTCTGATAATAAGTGTGGATTATGGTTTCACATTCTCTATTGTTCTTAACCTTTGTAAGAAATATCAAAGCTTCTCCTCTGATAATATGGATGCTTGCACCAAGTTTGCACTATATGGAACCGCTGTTATAATGAAACAAAAAGAACGCTGAACATCACTAAAAAGGAGATTGAATCATGGCCTCACATGAAGACCTTAGCCAAAACTTCTAAAAATGTTTTGTTCGTCATTTCAAAATGCTATGTCTTTTCAAGCATCAAGACTTAAAGAACAGCAGACAGTGACTCGGTGGGAGGTACACATTTTGAGATAATAAGAATAGGAACTTACCATCATAGTGGCAAATTGGAATGGACACAACAATGGGTTGCGAAGATGTTTTCACTTGCATCCTGCGGGAAGATACAGTCAAAGTCTAAAAGAAAGGGGAAATGATAGTTTCTAAAGAAAAGAAAGAAGCATCAAGCAGCAGAAAAACAAAGACGACGAAGCAATAAGCATCAAGCATCAGGTAAAAAAGAGTTTAATTTCAGGGCTGTTACCAAGATCATCAGATATTGTGTATCCATAACTTCTTCAGGGAAACCAGACCATATGATATGTACATTATTTCCTTGTAGTTAGTTAGTGTTGTCAGTGCTACGATTCATTAGATCAGTGCAACTCTAACACTTGAAATTCCAAATCTAGACTGAACCTACATCAATAAATTATGTTACGTGCCTACGATCATGAAAATATTCAGGAATTATTCAGGTGCATGGTACTAAAACCAACAAAAGAACACAAACCTGCTGTAAATTGTTGCGAAGAACTTTTGAAGTCTAGAGTACATTGGTGACTCAATGTTACCAAATTCCTGTACATCAGACAACCTTAAGAACGATAAGAATTTCCAATCTCATCAAACTATGAGCGACAAGAATGTACAATACACCCAAAAAGCATTTTAAGTGTGGAAATTCAAAGAAAAGTCTTTATCCCAAGAGCTTCAGGACTGCCAAGCATACCAAAAATGTAGCAGACTGTCCAGATGGACGAGCATATTTGCTCCAACCATACTTGCAATACCCTGATCCACCTATTTGCAAGCATAAAAATGGAAATGACACGGATCAGAAACATGAATAGACTGAACATATAAAGATGGCCAAAATGATTAATAGAGTAAGTAATCACTCGAACTTGTTTGATGTATAGGTTCCTATAGAATTCTCTCTTACAATCCTTGTATAACTAACCAAACGACAGTAAGACACTAATCACTATAATAAGCTAGCTCTTCCTTTATATGGGTAGAACTATCAAATGCAACGACTATTACTTGCATAAGTAATGGGTAAAAGTTCACTATAAAAAGACAAACATAAGTAAATTGCATAAATGTGTGAAGCCGGAGTTGCAAACCGTCAATGATAACAGAGCCAGGGACTTGTGCTCGCTGACCATAGATATCCATGAATGACAGCTTAGACAGCTGATTAGGAAGTGCACTGCATTCGCATGAAATTACATTACTAGTTAGTTGCACCGTGAAACAAGAATCTCATGCAAAACATACATGCAGACTTCGCGCTGATGAGCAATAACTGTAAGAAAACATCGTAGAGAACTTAGCCTCCCTTTGGATAAATGTGGATTTCAAAGGAAGGAATTTAATGCTCAGTTTCACCATAAACAAGGTTTAGCTATAGGTGACTTGTGAAGCTAGAGCTGAAGGTCGATTGAGGTTTAGAGGCAAAAGAGATTTATTTTATTTTGATCCTTGTATAATTAGTATTAACACGTAGTATTCATTTCAAATCTACCGTGATAGAGCTCCAAAGCCAGTGTCAAAATCCATATCATATGTAAACTGCTAAACCTAAATTTGAGCTATTCTCATTGAATAATGATGTCAAATTACTTTACATCTGTCAAAAATAGCCTTATTGACCAAATAAAAAAAAACAATTCAATCTCTTGTTCAACTGTAACAATTGGAAAAGCAGATTGCCCCAAGAGGCAAGAACGATCAACTGTGTTCGTTTCGCAATTGCAGCTGATATAACAAGTTCACAATCACGTTATAGTTAAACATCCAAAGAAAAACAACCATTCTCCTCAACAGTGCCGGCGTATCCTCAACGCATGTATCAAACCACATGAATTCAGTCAACAAGAATTGGTAAGGTACACAAATTCGACTATACATCAGCCTTATTGACCAAATAATAAAAAACCAATTCAATCTCTTGTTCAACTGTAACAATTGGAAAAGCAAATTGCCACAAGAATAATCAACTGTGTTCGTTTCACAATTGTAGCTGATATAAAAGTTTCACAATCACGTTATAGTCAAACATCCAAAGAACAATAACCATTCTCCTTAACAAGAAGTGCAGGGGTATCATCAACACATATATCAACGCATATGAATTCAGTCAAGAAGAATTGGCACGGTACACAAATTCCACTATACATCAGCCTTATTGACCAAATAATACAAAACCAATTCAATCCTTGTTTAACTGCAACAATTGGAAAAGCAAATCCCCGCATGAACAATCAACTGTGTTTGTTTCGCAATTGTAGCCGATACAACAATTTCACCATCGTGTTATAGTCAAACATCCAAAGAATAAAACCACTCTCCTTAACAATAAGTGCAGACGTATCATCGACACATATATCAAAGCACGTGAAGTCAGTCAACAATAATTGCCAAGGTACACAAATTCCAGTAGGTATAGCTTACTGAAGAGAATAACCCGATGGTCCCGATCGCAAGTACGTTTCGCCAAAGAAGATCGAGTCCCACGACTCCTGCTGATTCTGAAAGAAGTGAATCCACAGTCGATTATCGGAGACGATCAATTTCCACAACTTACAAACGGCACTCAGTTTGGCCACCTCTTTCGGGCCTAACAATTTTAAAATCTGCGTGAATATATCGAAAGGTACTCGATCAAATTCGCCAGTAAACGATTGAGCGTACATCGTCGTCATCATCTGCTGCTGCTGCTGCTGTCGATCAGACGACGTCGACGACGAACTCGATCTCGAGCTGCACGAAGAACGGCTCGAGACCGACTCCCACGCCCTTCTGAGTAGAGTCCACATATGGTGCGACAGAGAGCGGATGAGAAGTAAGGCATTAACGGACTGGTTGGGGTCGATGAGAATGAGAATGGTGATGGCGCCGAGTGGGTGACACGTTGCTGCATCAGAGCCGTTGAATGGGCCAACGTTTGCGGTGACATTCAGATTCGCGCGTCACTTTCTAGTTCTCCGCTTTTAGGTAGTGTGACAATTTTTATTTATTTTTTTGGCAAATACAGACTATTTTTTCTTATTGGGAGTATTGAAAATATTATTATATACACGTATGTATGTATAAGTATGGTTCTCGTATTATGCATTAGATAACGAAAAAATATTTCATTGAATTACGATTAAACATTACATGTGATAATTACGGTGGATAGAATAAAACTTTTATAAAGATTTATCAAGCTTTTTTTATTAATTAATTGAACTTGGCAATAAGATATTATTGTGCACAATCATGTTGTCCATACCATTATGTTTGACATTTATCTCGTGAATGATCCTAATTAGATTAAGATGAGGAATTCGAGACCAATTCAATTTAGAATGAGAAAATCTAAAATTTAATGAAGCTCTAACGTTAAAAGAGTTTGCTACGAATTTATCTTATTAGTAATCATCATAAGAGCCTTCAAATCTATTTATACTGAGAAATTAGAAAACATAAAGAACTCAAATTGATTAATAATTAAATCTATAAATAAAAGTACACAAGTAGGGTGAAAGATGCACCGTAAAACATTATTACGCATTTATATTGGGAGTTTTTTGTGAATTTTGTCCTAACTTTATTATCGGCAATATTTTGAATACCGGATCAGCTTGAGTACTGATTTTTTTATTGGTATAATACGTACCGGTATCGGCCATGTACCAAGTACCGTATCGGATTTATTGCAACTCTCTCTCTCTCTCTCTCTCTCTCTCTCTCTCTCTATATATATATATATATATATATATACACACACACACACCCATAGAGAGAAAGTCTAAAAATAAATTAATTTTTTCTCAAATCTTAAAAAAAAAAAACCGGTACTAATCGATATGGCCGGTATTAGCTGGTGCGACTAGTATTGAGAACAATATGGTACCAGAGATAATTTGTGCCGTTTTTATGCCACAATAGTACGTACCAGCCAATACCGATCGGTACGTTACGATACGATATTCACAACTATGGTTATCGGAGTGTTATCCCGTCACAAAAGCGAAAGATTATTTAACGATTTTTATCTTACAGATCAGTTAACAGGAAAGCAAGAGAGAAAATATTCTTCTTATCACTATTGGCGTATTAACTTTCCAATAATTAAAAAAATTACTCACCTGCAATGGTAAGAATATATTTAGAGATGAGAGAAAATTTTAAAGTTTTTTCTCTAAGAAGAAAAACAATAAGGCCTCATTTAGCCTAATTTTTTCAGTACTAATATTACTGCCTATGTAATTATTTTTATACTGTTATCATGCTTGTGATAAAATTTTGAGATAAGTCATTCATTTTGACCAAATAATTTTAAATAAATAAATATAAAAAAATCAAAAGTCTAAAAAAAAACACTTAAAAAGATTTTTTTTAAATAACAAAAACTTCATCGTTTGATAAAAGAGTTACTCATTAACTAGTGATTTTATTATTTTGTATGATGATTTTATCATCGTTACTAAATGAGTATAATAAATAGGTTTGCCTTTAAGAGCTATATATATATATATATATATATATATATATATATATCAAGTATAGAATAATTCAGCAAATGATAACTACCTAAATATTGATTCCCCTCCATTCCAACTCGATTGGAGCAAATGACTCATTGTCAACCTTAGAACTATCAGCCAAAGACTATAGCCTCTTGCTATCTCGGGATAGTTCTAGTCTTCCTCCCTTATTCACACTAACGTTTGACTTATACATCATTAAAATCCTCTAAAGTATTATCAGTACCACTCTTTCAGTCTTCTCGACGGATATAAAGAACTCCAACACCTTATTTTATAAATAAGCAATTATAAAAGCTTCAAGAGTGATTGCCTTATGAATCTCCCCGCGAATGAGTTATACTATGATCGCTCTGTTGTTCCCTTGAATAAAGCTTTAACAAATATTTAGAGGTAATTATACAAGTTATAGTAGACTAGTTCGGTTCCTCCCTTCTTCCTCATTCATATTAATGTTTTATATATACTATTAAAATTCTCCAAGTATAATTGTCAATCCTCTCGTAAATAGACGGTAAGATTGTTTTTTCATAAATTAGTCGAACTGTGCATAATTTAGTCTGGACGCTTTGAGTTATTAAAAAATAGTATAGTTGCCAGCACCGTTACTCCTCCTTTGTAACCTCCACTTAGCATGAGTTTTTGTTCGATAAAAACCTTGCCACAAAAAACTTAACTAACAATTTAAAAGTGTTATTTATCTTTTTTTTTTTTTAATAATATAGTGATGGGTAACCTACTGGGAAGTCCATGGGGTTTGGGCGGCAAAAGCGGAAATGTTGGAAAATCTCGGCCCCACACGAGGACGTGTGTTCCTAAGTGGGGGAGATTGTGACACCCCAGCCAGACTGTAGTGCTAGCTGTGAGGCCGGCGTCCGGGAGATGGAGTCTCAATGGGACGTCCGGATGGGTGGTCAAGGGTCCCACATCGCTTGGTGGATGTAAGTTCGGTGGTATTTATAAGATTATGAACATTCCTTGTACAAGGCCTTTTAAAGCCGTGATGGCGCCAACACCAAATGGAACTTCACAGTTAAGCGTGCTCGTCCTGGAGCAATCCAGGGATGGGTGACCTACTGGGAAGTCCATGGGGTTTGGGCGGCAAAAGCGGACAATATTGTACAAGGCGGGAGCGGGTTGTTACACTCTTGCTATCTCAGGATAGTTCTACTCTTCCTCCCTTATTCACACTGACGTTTGGCTTATACACCATTAAAATGTTCTAAAATATTATCATTACCACTCTTTCGGACGAGCCTTCTCTACGGATGCAAAGAACTCCAACACCTTATTTAATAAATAAGTAATTCTAGAGGCCTCAAAAGTGATTGCCTTATGAATCTACCCGATGAAGAGTTATACTATTGTTTCCTTGGATAAAACTCTAACAAATATTTGGAGGTAATTATACAAGTTACAGTAGACTAGTTCGGTTCCTCCCTTCTTCCTCATTCATATTAATATTTTATATATACTATTAAAATTCTCCAAGTATAGTTGTCAATCCTCTCGTAAAGAGACGGTAAGATTGTGTTTTCATAAAATAGTCGAACTATGCATAATTTAGTCTGGACACTTTGAGTTATTAGAAAATAGTATAGTTACCAACACCGCTACTCCTCATTTGTAACCTCCACTTAGCATGAGTTTTTGTTCGATGAAAACCTTGCCACAAAAAACTTAACTAATAATTTAAAAGTGTTATTTATATATTTATTTTTTAAATAATGAAAGGGATGATCTTGATGTCGCGTTGGTAAAGTCAATTTTTGAAGCTGTAGGCAAAGAAAAACAAACGCCGGGGCTCGGGTCTCGTGTTTTTTAGAATGAAAGGGAAGACCTTAATGTTGTGTTGATAAAAGCAACTTCTTGAGTTGCGGGCGAAAAAAATAAACGTAAGAACTCGGATCGGGACGCAACGTAAGTAAGAGAGAATAAACCATCAAATTAAAACTTAATTATTTAATTTTTTAAAGTATTATATAAAATACGATTTTGGTGGTAATCTGAAAAAAATATTGGAGCTACAATTAATCAACAACCGAGCTTTTATTTTTCACGTTAATAATAAACCCGTCCCTTTCTTTCACATTTCTGAACCACTGGATAGAGATAGATATCTGTCTCTCACGCCCTCTTTCTCTCTCTTCGATTATACATCGGGAGATCTATTTTCCAGAAAATTGTTCGTGTTTATAATATCATGATTAATCTCTGATACAAATAATTCCAGATCGAACGAGTTCGATCACTGTTTTCGATCTGTTGTTTTGCAAGGTCAGAACGATTTTTATTAATCGCATAAATATACCTTTCTGCCGTTCTAGGGTTTATGTTCTTGATCTTTGTGCGACCCTTGCTTACCATTTTTGGCATCTAGATTCATGCAAGTTCTTATCTTTATTGTTATTTCACGGCAAGGAAATTAATTTTCTTTTTATTTATTTATTGAGGATTTGTGATTGTTTCTTTTAGGACTCGTAATTGAATGTACGATAATCCTGTTATATATGTGCAAAATATAGTTTTTGCTTTTAGTACACATTTGGAGTTCTGCTTGACATCTGTATCTCTCCGTTGACATTTGTTTTGTGTTAGCTGGGACATATACGAAGCACAACTGATGCCTTATTAGCAATTGTGGTATACTCGTGAGTTTTTGAGTCGTCTCCTCAGCCATGGAACGGAAAACTGTATGTTTGAATTAAAACTGGAACGGGTATTTGGCAGCACAATATTATATGGCATCAGGTTGTGCGGAAGCGTAGTGCTCATCAGTTTAGTCAATTGTTTTTTGTTGATTTATTGCTGTCCATCTCGTAGTGGGCTGTACTTTGTGGCACTCAAACCAATTTACCAATGTGAGAATTATTGATGCTCGTGATAATTTGCCTATGATAGCCTAGTCGATATTTTTTTGTGTTTCAGTAATTTAGATGTTTGTTTGAGGTTCTTGCATTATTTTCCTAATTTTCAGGTCACCTGCTTGAATCTTTGTAGGTTGTGGTTCACTTGTTGTGAAGGCCATGTCCCATCAACCGGCAGATGACGGTGAATACATGGCAGATGAATATGAAATGGAAGACGTGGATGACGATATGGACGAAGAGTTTGGTGGCAGAGAGATGGTTGGCTCAGACTCTGATGTGGATGAATATGACTACGTGGTTTGTTATACAAACTTCTTTAAGTTAGAATATTAGCATGTCTTGACAACTGCAAAATTTGGCTTTTATTTGTTTTCTTCTTCTTCTTGGTGGGATGTGATTTTACTTTGCTAGTTTTTAGATGTTTTCAGTCAAACTTACGGTATGTCAAATACTAATTATTTGGTACCCGTCTACCTAGAATAATAAGATGGCAGACACTTCTGCTGTTCAAGCTAGGAGAGGCAAGGATATCCAAGGAATTCCTTGGGAGAGGCTTAGTATCACAAGGGAGAAGTATAGGCAAACTAGGCTGGAACAGTACAAGAACTATGAAAACATTCCTCAATCCGGAGAGGGTTCGGAGAAAGTAAGCTGTCTTAAGTCCCCTTTTTATCTCGCTTGATAATACCTCGCCTTTGGGTGCAATTATGGTTTAGAATCATGAATCGTATTTCTGTTGTAAAAAGGAATGCAAAGTTACGCAGAAAGGGGCCATGTATTATGAGTTCAGACGCAATTCAAGATCAGTCAAATCAACAATTCTTCATTTCCAGGTCAGATGGCAGTTCTCTTTCCCTTTTTTTTCCAACTAGGGATTGTACGTATTTTGTATAGTAAATGGTGATTTTTGCTTCCTCTTGTATATACAGTTTATTAATCATCACTTTTTATTGATTCTTCTACAAGTAAATTGTGTAATTCTTCATAACACTTGGCAACTTGGGTTTGTATAAATAGTGACAGGTGTTGGTAGCAGTTGTCATTTTGTCTGAATTCTAGTGTGTTTGTGGAAAAGAGAGAAGTTGTTCTGTACCTTTAGGAATGTTTCAAAATTTAGGTGCAAGCTGATGCCATTTGTTGAACGATTAAAATTCCCGAAAACTTGGACGGGTTAGTAATGGTCAGCAACATATGGGATTTTCAAAGAGCAAGCCTGAGTGGTAAACTTCTTGAACACCGTGGGATGTGAGGCTCAACAATATGCTGCCGATCGACAGATGTTCAATTGACTACATACATCCATTAGCATTCTCCGAAATCTGTTATTTTTTCACTATTTCTGATTGAGCTATTTCTTTGATTGTTGTTTTGGCAATTCAGTTGAGGAACTTGGTATGGGCTACATCAAAGCACGATGTTTACCTTATGTCGCATTTTCAAGTCGTGCATTGGTCATCTTTAACTTGTAACAAGTCTGAGGTTCTCAATGTATCGGGACATGTAGCACCGTGTGAGGTGAGTTCTCTCTCTCCCCCTCTCCTCCTCTCGCGGTCTCTCAGTAGTCAGTATCGAAAAAAAGAAAGAAAACAACCTTGAATTTCTCGATCGCGGTCTTTTGCAAAGCTAATCAATCTATTGTCCAAGACAGAAACATCCTGGCAGCCTGTTGGAAGGATTTACGCAGACCCAAGTTAGCACGCTTGCTGTAAAAGATAGGTTGTTAGTTGCTGGTGGATTTCAGGGAGAACTTATTTGCAAGGTAAGTTGACTTTCTTGATTGGGTCTTTATTGAACCAAAGGGGTCAGAGAATTACTAACCATTTGTGTGATACAATGATAGTCGTATGCCCCGTTTGACTTGAGTCCCTTGGTGTACTTTTGATAGCACTTGAAGAAGCAGTTTATTTTGTCAATGTTCTACTTGTCTGACTGACATGTATTATAGCACTTGAGATTAATTAGATGTCTAGTTGTTTTTGTTCTTCTTTTCTTTTCTTTTGTTGCTTTGATCTCTGCTTGTGTCTGGACATGAAGGCTACATTTCTTCATTCCGAGTGCAGCATCTAGATAGACCAGGAGTTTGCTTCTGCACCAGGACGACTTACGATGACAATGCGATTACCAATGCTGTTGAGATATACTCTACTCCTAGGTATTTGCTTTGATCTTTGCACTGGGACCATTCACTCGCTGATCACAGATGTTACTGAGTTTGTGTTTTGTACTTTTCAGCGGTGCAGCTCATTTCACAGCTTCAAATAATGACTGCGGAGTTAGAGATTTTGATATGGAAAGATTTCAACTTTCTAAACATTTCAGGTTCCCTTGGCCAGTGAATGTAAGTCCCCCCTCCTCTCTCTGTCTCTCTCCATGGTTAAAAAGTTCCTTAGTCTTCGTGTTTTTCGGTGCTTTAGCTCATGATCGAAATGATATATGTGCTGTGGCATGCAATTTTACTTTGATTCCCCCAGTAGTTTGAAACTGTAAAGTCGTATAAAAACCGAGAACCATTCTTTCCTTATTTTTTATTTTTATGTATGTATGTTTTGCCAGGCGAGGTAATTATGGTGCATTGGGTGGGAAGGGGGAAATTGAGTGCCTATGCCGAGGCCTTTTCTACACTACCTCAATGATTAATGGCAACCTGTGTCTGCTTATTCAACATTGTTTCTTTGTTTCTTTTGCAGCATACTTCCCTGAGTCCCGATGGTAAGCTCCTTGTGATTGTAGGAGATAACCCAGACGGTATAATGGTGGATGCTGCGACTGGAAAGGTAATTTATCTTCTGTTTGGTACGAACTTAGAGTGCCAAATTCACAGTATGTGATGAAGTCTGAAAAGTTGATTAATTTGAATATTGGTTTTGCAGACTGTCATGCCTTTGGCTGGTCACTTGGATTTCTCATTTGCCTCAGCATGGCACCCTGATGGCCTCACTTTTGCTACCGGGAACCAGGACAAGACCTGCCGGATTTGGGATGTCCGAAACTTATCCAAGTCAGTTGCTGCTTTGAAGGGTAATCTCGGAGCCATCCGGTCAATCCGCTACTCATCTGATGGCCGGTTCATGGCAATGGCGGAGCCCGCGGATTTTGTCCATGTATATGATGCTAAAGGTGGGTATGAGAAAGAGCAGGAGATAGATTTCTTCGGTGAGATTTCTGGCATGTCTTTTAGTCCTGATACGGAATCCCTCTTCATCGGAGTCTGGGACCGCACATATGGTAGCCTCCTTGAATTTGGCCGCCGACGGAACTATTCATACCTTGATTCTGTCATTTGAGCGTATAATTGTACGCTCGACAAATAAGTGTGCACTATGGCTCATTTCCTGGCGCAACTCTGAACCTGCTGGACGTGGGTTTTCTGCGTAAATGTAATGTGTTGTGCAATTGTAGGATACTGCTGTTCTTTTAATAGTTGTGTGTCTGTTTGAGTTATCATAAGTAGTAGGAGGAAAGTGATGTACAGAAAAAGGGCTAGGAAGCATCAGTCACGCGAACAGGTAAACTAGGAGTGGTGTTCTCAAGGTACCGGAAAGACTCGCGA
>JABCMJ010011874.1:0-36176 GCA_014822125.1 Arbutus unedo | reverse complement strand
CTAGTCGGACGCATACCGTTTCCCCTTTGCTTTCATTTGTCGCGAGGGTGGCATAACACATATGTTCCGTATGTCTGGACATGTCTAGAGCCAGCGCATTACTATTAATAATATTAACTTCATAATAGAATTTTAATTCAGTTATTATTTAAGTTTCATTGAGTAAAAAAAATTTTGGCAGTGGAGTAGATTAAAATAATCTCTATTGTTATAAAAATGTGTTTAAAGAGCTCCAAGTCGTTGTTATTATAATATAGATTGGTTCGGATTCAATAATATTTTTTGAAAAAAAAAAACTTATGTACTATATACAGTATCAGCCCCAATATACAGGATGTCCAAACCCGATCTCAACTTAGTTATCTACTTAATATTAACAAATTTTTCGGTGAATTTCTATTTTTTTCTATATTTATATAAAAGAAATTTTTGTCCTGTGCACGAGGGCTGCCCAAGTCTAAAGACACCGACCCTGAGTATATATTAGAAAGTAAATATTCATAAAAATTAATTAATTGTGAGAGAGAGAGATGGAGAACAGTAATGTATATTTTTTTATTAATTTTTTGAAAATTGTTGAGATAATAAATGTTAGTTGAGAGAGAGAGAGAGAGAGAGTGAGAGATGGAGAATAGTAATGTATATTTTTTTATTAATTTTTTGAAAGTTGTTGAGTTAATAAATGTTAGTTAAGATTATTGTGTTTCATTTTTTGGTATAGTGAACCTTACCTGTCAAATGAAAATGATCTCAAACGTTATTATGGAAATATCATTTGAGGGTCCAACACCGTCGTAATTTGTAATATAGATGTCAAGAATATCTGTATTTCTCAACTTTTCATTCCATAGACTCTGTTCAGTTGTCTTAGAAATTACACAAAAAAATAAAGTAAAAAAAGAAAATTCATTTTTTTTATACTCTTTTGACAAAAGATTTTTGCAGGAAAATAAAAATTCACACGTTCATTTGCCAGGAAAAAAAACAAAAAACACTTTTCTTCTAAATTCAACGATATTATGTTGTAAACAAAATTAATAATTGAGAAAATAGTAACTATATTATATTTTCAAACTCTGTCATTTCAACAATCATGAAACCTTTTTATATAAATCAAAATGTCGTCATGCAAATTTAAAATCAAAAAAAAAATAAATATATACTTTCTTTCAACCAAGTTAAATAAATAACAAGATAAATATATACTTTTATTCTACTAAAAAATCAATTATATATTTAAATAAAAACATCAAATGAGAAAAATGGCATCTATTTGAATAAAAAAATCAAAATCAAGCATATTTGTATTTAAATAAAAAATTCAAATCCAAATTTACCTCCTCTGGTTGTACCTCTTTTTGATGATATATAAGAAGGAACAAATTTCTAAGTCTTAGATAATATTAATCACTGTATTACATCAAAATATATAATCTTACCGTATTACACCCCATAATATTGAGCATTTTATAGGGTGTAATACGGCAAGATTATATATTTTGATGTTTTTAAACCTATATCAACTGTATATTCAACGAATATTTAATTAAGATAATAAAAATTAATGTAGCAATCCCAATTTTGCTATAATAATATATGAAAAAATTCACACAATATGTATATAACATATAAAACGTACTTCTACAGCGCTATGTATGTGTGTGTATTTATAGTAATATAAATATAATAAAAAATTATATTAAATATATTGGGTCCTAATATATTTTCGCGCTTGTGAATTTGGCCGGATGTGATTTGAGGAAAAGTAAATCCTAGTGAAAAAAATTTAGATGTGAATCACATAACTTTCCTAGTAACTGAACACTAAAAAAGTTACAGAAAAATTAGCTTTTCTATCCTTTGCTGGCAACTAAACGGGGCCTTAAATTATTTGTTCTAAAAAGACAATTTATCTATCCACGTTAGAGAAATGATTTTCATTGTCATCTTCAAAACAAACTTTCAAAATTAAAATGTAAAACTACTCTAAGTTCAATTGCCATGAACAAACTAGTAAATAATTAATGTAGTAACTATTTATCTTTGTCACTATACCTAATGATTTGGTGACTTCTTATCTCTATTCTTCTTCATATTCTCTCTTCCCTTGTGTACTTAAACATTTAAATTCAACCATCAGAACTTATTTTTTTAATCTAATAATCGACTTATACACACATTGCATGTATAATATCCATACGAATTTCATTATCTAATTTATTAAAAATATCGTGTGGAGCATGTATTTTAATAAGATATTACATGTATGATATGGTGTTCAAATGTGTGGTGTGTCACACCATTGATCGAGAAATGAAGGTGTCAATGTGTGGGTTGAGTGTGTTGCATAGTATGTGAGTGTGTCTACTGGTAGGAAGTAGTGTAAGCCTATCGGTAGAGTATTGCGTTGGATTTAATAATCCAAACGCTTAGAGTTATTTCAGAGTGTGTTGTAATCTAAAAAATATAGTTACAATGAATATGTCTTGATTTTGATATTTATTTAGTTTTATATCTGCATTATACTGAAAAACCTGATTGTCTGAAAAATGACTAACTACGAAAAAAATAAATTCTTGAAATTTCAATTTAAAGGATGAAAAGTCTTGATAATTGTTCATTGACCTTTTGTAAGAATAGTGGTATATTCTCCCTTTTCCATAGGGTTTGGATGAGTTTAACGCCGTTCTTTCAGAGAAAAAATTGTAGTTTTATATTTTTGTACTAAAAGAGTGAGACAAGATTTTGATATATTTGAAATTTCAATTTTTTGTTAATCCCATTGTTTCTAAATTGGGGGTACTTTTTTATTTTAATTAAATAAATTAAAGTAAAGAAAGATACCAAATGTAGTCATTACTATAGAAATCGGTGCAGTGCTTGGTACAAGCTCGATGGTGAAGTTCATCTCTTTCAATGGTGGCAATTCTGGTAATTCCTCGAGAAACACGTCAACATACTCTCATACGACACATGGTAGTCCCAAATCTGTATGATCATCTTCGTTCAGCGTCAGGTTTCCTAGCCATCTTGTCAAATTGTCATGCCATCTTGATCATGTCTTCAACAACGATGAGGGTTCCTACCTATCCCCTTAAATTTGAAACAAGTTTCATCTAAGGAGTAGACAATTACTGTCTTCTGATGACAATTGATTGCTGCTCGATGGACAGATAGCCAATCCATGCCCAAGATAATGTCAAAGTACGCCACGTCAGTAACTCGTAGATTGGACGTCAAACATAGTCGAGATAACTCTATCTTGCACACCATATAGACTAATCTCACTAATACTATGCTACCCAAAGGTGAAGTCACATTGATAACAGTATATAGCGGTGCAGATACCACTCCCAATGTGTCAACACGTGCAGTAGAAATGAAGGAGTGTGATGCACCAAAATCAAACAATGTCTTGATGCATGAGTTGAAAAGAATAAGATTACACCGGATCACCGAAGGGTCGAACACTTCTTCTTCGACTTCAACATAGAGTGCGAACAATCTGCTTCCACTGTTCTGGTTAGGTCCGGTAGGTCCCTTGAATTTTCCAGACTGCTGATTCTATGTCCTGGTTGGGATTGATTCCCTTCCTCTATGCAGGTTTCCTAGTCGAAGCTTTCCCCAAAGGCCAAAGCTTATGGCGTCAAATCCAATTCAATACAGCACAATCTAAACTGGGTTATTAGATCCCCCCTACAAGTTGGTCGAAAGACCCTCAATTGCAGTAAAGATCTGGATGAAGGGAAGGTAGTTCAACAAAATGTGCACTGAGCGACCACAATCACCTTGCTCAGGCAGACCAGTATAGGCAAGGGCTCTGGCAATGTCAGCGAGGACAACGGGAACGGGGCTTCTAAAGCATAATGCAACGACCTGACTTGAGTGGGAAACAATAAGAAAAGATTCAATACAAAACAATCAAGCAGTGCAAAAAGAAACATAAGAATATATGGAACTTTACTAGAAGCACCTCAATGCGAGGACGCGCTCAACTTTCTCACTGCCAACCGAGAACTTTCATTTCCTTGACACCTCAACCAAAACAATGTCCAAGCACTTTTAGCCAAAAACGTCTAGACCTAAACCAAGTTGTGCCTACCACTTTGGGCTTGCAAATAGTATTTTGGAGATTTCCATGCATCCTCTACTTTGTCACCCTTCGGGGGGGGGGAGGGGGCGCACATTTTAAGGAATAACAATGGAAGATGATGGGTAGTCCCATGTTGGTTCCTAGGATAGTGTTAAGCGCAAGCAAACCATATATGACAGGGTAAAGATTATGTGTGCTCTGAAAATAGATGATCCTCCAAAAGCATAAGGTCTCGCAAATAAGGGCGCTAAGGGAAAACCTAATACCAACCTCGACTAGGACCGTGAGGGGGGAAAGAAAGAATTGTTATTAGCATCGGGGACTTCGAAATCATCTTTTGCTAGAAGATGCACCCCTACATTTTCAGAAATTAAGTAGACTACCACAAATCTCTATCGGTAATTGTTCGCGAACATCTTCCTCGACACTGTAGCCATGGAAGAAATCAAAAAGGCATCAGAACTTATGTAAGCTCAAAACTCCTCAGGTTATTCAAAAACTAGTAAAGTTCATAAACATGGACTGATCCTACTTATATAGAGTTTAAGCATGATTCAAAAACACGATTTTCAAAAAAACTACCAAAATGGATGCCAAGGGGCACATCGCATTTAATGTGAGAGCACAGTCATAGCACGATGATGAATAAGAGAGAGTGTTGACCCACCTCTTCAACAGATTAGCTTGTTGCCTCCTAGGTCCTAATGATAAGTAATTTGAGCAGCAGCAAGGTAATGGACAATTTGTGGGAGGTGAATAAATCCTTTTAATCAAACAAGATTCAAGCACCATATGTGACGCCACCTAAGGAATAAACAGACTATTAGCTCAACATAACCCAAGAAGTGAGCATAGTTTACCTTCTTGGATGAGAGACCAACCCGATAAGCCTCAATCGGCTCCTCATGGTCTACTAGATCCGATGACTCCTTGTCAACCTACCCTACAACGCCATCATCTAGACAACACTACAATGGATTATGAAATACCATGGTTGGCTCAGCTAATCGGCACATGCATACCTATCGAATCAATGACACATCAAATTAGCCAACGATAAAGAATGACAAATGAACAAAGAGCACTTGAGTGCATTCACTAGGACACTTAATCTATCCATATAAAAATGGCGAAGATCCACAAGCAAAGGAGTCGACCACTTGGGAAACATATGCCAGGTTGATTAGTAGAAACTATCTTAGCCACCCTCGTATAATCTATTCTCGATATTTACTTTTGCTCTAAAGAACATTTATTATGTGAGCTTTCTCTCATATGAGCCATAACTTAGCCATTAAAGGGCATTCCAACCCCAGAAAGAATATGAGTCTAGCTACTAGTCCAACCCTAGAAAGAACAACAGACAATCCCTTTTAAAGACCTTGCATGAAAAACAAAGAGGTATATTAAAAGCAACAACAACCGTTAAATATCTATATAGAGGCAGAAATGGTAAAACCCGACTTGATTGAGGTAGCCTTGGCTTGGTTTAAAATCTATAATTGAGCTCAGATGCTTTGTGTTTTCAAACACAACCACTTATCTTGGACATCCGATATTGACCGAGTAAATTATCTTAGTTTAGTTAAAAGGTCATCAGCTTGGAGATACATGTTTACCCGAGCATACATCATTGCAGTACAACTCAATTCAATAAAGAGGATTGTATCCTAGCTCAATACTAGGATTAGTCAGCTCAGATATACAAACTTACTCTTACTAGTGTAGCATGGATCAATTCCAAACTATTTGGATCAAATGTACAATTATGACTAAGCAGACAACCCTAATACTTGTCCTAACTAAAGGGAGGCTCAACTCAAAGATGTATCGCCTCTGAGTAGGCCTTGTAGAGAAAAAGATTTGTCAAAAAGCTTGTCCATGCAAATATAAAAAGAAAGAAAGCAAAAATAAACAAGCTAAGAATAACACAAGATAATGAAGTCAAAATGATTATATATTGAGAAAATGATGGTATTTATATTTGAACCCCACCCTTTTACAAAAAAGAAGGGGGAGGCTCCGAAAACAAAGAGAAATAATAAAAAAAAAAAACATAGAACTGAGAACTGAGAAACGTCGTCATCGTTGTCCTTAGCAACTGGGAATTTAGGATGTTCGTTGGGTATCCACTCGAGATGGGCAAAGTTCATCTGTTGACAAGCCAACACAAATACCTTCTGGAAACTTCTTTTTTGAAGAGGACCAAACTGATCAAGATAGTGTTCAGTGAGATTCTTCTTTTGAACATCCAACCGGGCATAAAAAACTTTAACCTCCTCTCAAAGGCGTCAAAAGAGAGCAACTTATTCGTTTAGCAAAGCTACAAAGCTTACCAAGGCAGAATTGCATTTGGCAACCTCACGATTCAACTCTTCATTATCAGATTCTAAAACCTTGAGCCTCTTTTCAAAATGCAGTCTCTCTTCAGCATAAGTGGCTCTCTGCCTCTGTTGAGCCCTTTCCACATCAAAATTGGCTCTAACAGCCTTAGCTTGAGCCCCTTCCTTAGAAAAATTAGACTTCTCAGTCTCCAACGATGCTCTAGCTTTGGCCAGCTTTGCCTCTAAAAACTCATCTTTTTGTTGAATCGATCAGAGAGACTCAAGAGCTTTGGCTCTTTCACTTGTAACATCGTTAAGGCGGGTGCCGACCATATAGCCAACCATCACGATTTGCAAACCAGAAAAACCAATCATCAGAAGACATGCAAGAAAAGCACGAGTACAGAGAAAATTTTAAAAATGGTGTGACCATGTAACTGCAATAGTAGAGTTGATCAAAGAGCCCGATCGTGTCCATCTACTAATCACCTCCAAGTCCCTCTCCAGATGGAGACCACCTAAAATGGTTGGGGCAAGCTCGGGATGCATGAATACTTAACTAGAGAGCATAATGGGGCATCCCTGATAAAAGGAATGAATAAACAAATCGGCTTGTGACGGGCCAATCCCATGAGATGGGTTCACTAGTGGAGGAGGAAGAAGTTGGAGAGTTGGGCCAACCTATTGAGGATGGCCAAATTGGGCACCTAGCTCAGGAACTGGTTCCTTGACCCGAGGCCTCAGGGGAGCAAGGGCCTGCCCCAAAATTAAAATACATGTCTTGTGGAAATGTATGCTTATGCAGAAGGTCCACAATTGGAGAATTTCCCTCGACATGTTGTTGTTAGACAGGGACGGGAGTGGAAGTTGAAGAGGGATCACCGGGGCCCTCCATATGTTGTTGCAGTATCGTTTCGCCATCACTTGAGTCAAGCTCTATCCCCCCTTACTACAGTGCCTCATTGTTGGGCTCGGGTTAAGCAAGTCCCTTAATACTTGCGACATCAAGTAGGCCATCTCTTGGATTGACGGGGTAGCAAGATCACCCAAAGTAACCTCAACTATTTCTTTTTCCCTCTAAAAATCAGTGACCTCTCTTGCCTGAGCAGAGTTGGTGGGAGTGCACTTGGATGAATCATTGGAGGATGAAGACAAGTGAGATCGTTAGCAGAGGCTTCCAGAGAACCGACAAGAGGGTTTGACTTGGGATATGGATTGAGGTTTAGCTACATGCAACCTGACCTCCAATAAATAATCAGATCTCCCGCTACGTTGGTCGGGAGACTTCAATGGCAGTGAATGATTAGCTAGACAGGTAATAGTTCAAGAGATTGTGCGCAAAATGACCGTAGCCCCTCGCTCAAGAGGTTCGGTATATGCCAACACCCTATTGACATAAATGACAATAGCAGTGCTTATAGAGTAGCGAATGAACAATTTCGGAAAAGGGTGGATGCAAGGTTGGAAAGCCAAGAGAGTAAGTTGCATTATCTAGTGGGGATAATGGAGGAGGTCACACATAAGAGGTATGAAACAGTGCAGAGGAGAGAAGAACCAACCACGAGGTAGGCTTCAGGAGTAGTTTTGGAGGAAATTGATCCAGAAGTAGAGAAAGAAAAATGAAAAAGAAGTTGTTGATGTAGAGGACAATTCACGGGATGAGTCAGATAATGACCCACAAGTTGATGAGTTGCTACGAAAGATAGCAGAAGAGAGCTTGGCAGAAGAAAAAGAAGAGGCAGCAAAGAATGGAACTGGGGTGGATACAGAGGCCACAGTGCTCGTAGTTGACCCGATTGGAGAGGTACCCGACCCTCAGGCAATTGAGCCTGAGGAGGGGTAGCATATGCTTCTATTAGCCATCCAGTACCCATTGCCACCACCACCAACTGATCCTTGAGCCATTGCCACCTTGCATACTTGGATTGTCACATGAGCATGTCTTGATGTAATTCGGTGGCCATATGTTGTTTTTAGTTTTTGCACAATAGATGATAGGATTGCAATTGTTTGTTTTGTAATCTAACCATTTTTGTGTGGTCATTATATGCCAATATAAGCCCTTCGTTGATCCCATGTTATGTTTGAATTTGATTTACTAATGTTTTACTTTGTTTCATGGTTGTATGGTTGGCATATTCTTTGTTTCTACCTTGTACTTTTCTATCCTATAGTTGCATATATTTAGTTACTTTGGCAATGCGCTGAATCCTTGGAATGCATAGTCTTTTTGTCACTATTGCGCTTGATATGGGATATGCCCTGAATTTCTGGAGTGAATTCCATTTGAGAGACTATGCGGTGAGATATGGAATCAAGGCTCACATTGATCTTTTGATAGCTTGCATGCCTTGATAGCTTAGAATGTTCAGTTGAATTCATTAAATAGTTGCACATTGAGGAAAGATAGCATTGAGTTTATATGCATTGGTTGTGTGGACAAAATATCGGGCATATGCCATACAATTCAAAAATACAAGGGAGACTTTGTCAAACTTTCTTTTGTTGGGTTAGTATTATAAGTTTTTGATTGCTAGGGACTAGCAACTCTCAAGTTGGGGGGTGTGATGAGCATACTTATTTGCATATCTTATAGCTCATTACTTTTGTTTCGGGCTCAAGTGCGTGATTAATTCCATATTTTACATGCTAATTGCACGTAAGGTATGTTCCTTCTTGCAAGAAAATTGAGTTAAAAAGATATTTCGGAAGTCTTCATGACTCTCGGATAATATTTGAGGACTATTGAAGGTATATATGAGCAAGAAAATAATTCAAGGCTCGGGGAGGAAGTGCGAAGTCATCCCAAAGGAGTTAGAAAGAAGATATCAAAATGCTAAAAATAAAGAACTTTATTTGGATGAGATCTCAATTCATCCGGATGAACTGTTGTAAAGAGGATGCCGGAGAAATAGACCATCCAAATCACTTAATAGATCATCTAGATGTCAAAAGAATAATACAATTCAGAGGTCTCATTCATCTGGATGTAATTCAAGTTCATCCGAATCATCAATGAAGATAGAACACTAGAAAACAAGTTCATTCGGATAACACTTCAACTCATCCAGATGTCAAACCATTAAAGATTCGAGGAAATATCCCAGAGAGAGCATTCATCTGGATGACCATCCAATTCATTCAGATGACCATTTTGCTAAAAAGAACATCTTGAAGACAATCCGGATTAGGAAAAGATCATTGAAGATAGTTCGTCCAAATGCCCACAACTTGCATCTGGATGTGTTCCTAAGAAGGACCAACCCAGAAGACCAGATGACTACTTCATCCGGATGAGATCCCAATTCATCTGGATGACTTGAATCTCTAAAGAAGACTTGTGAAGACAAAACCAACATTTATCCGAATGATGCACCAATTCATCCGGATTATCCAAACCAAAACTAGTCACTTTTGTTGACTTTTCAATCACCCTTTTGGACCTTTTGCAACACTTTTTTGACCCATTTCCAAGGACGATACCTAGACCAATGTGAAGGCCAATAAAAGGAGGTTGCTTCTAACTTTCTGGAGGTTTAATGATGTCATGAAGTTACTCCCTTTTCAGCACAACTTGGAGGCTCAAAAAGACACCTTGCGTCAAGGAGAAGAAAGCTAGTTTTATAAATAAGGACCTTGATGTAATAGATAAGATATAGAGAGATAGCCAATAAAGGAATAATATTAGACTTAGATATGTTTTGAATACACTATGAAAGTTTTAGTTTTTGTACTTTATAGTTGAGTTCTACTTGTAGTTGGATTGCACTCTAGTGTTTTGAAGACAAGTAGCAAGTTGTTTTTCATATTGTACTTCATTATCTAGTGTACTTCTTCAATTCAAGTTGACATTTGAATTCCAACTTTACTTTTGCAACCATGCTTCCCATGTTTTATTTTTTGATTACAACATTTACTTGAGTATGTTAGACTAAGTTTAAAAGGCCTAGTCATGGGATGATCTTTATCCCATGACTTGAGCATGGATATCTTCTCAAATGATTTTCGTAGCATGTTAGAAGGTGAATGGAGTTCCAACCTTAAAACCTAGAATTGAGTGTTATAGCCCTTGATTGGTTATGCCCGAAATTAATTCTAATATATCCAGTGTTTGATTCCATGTCCCTTCATATCTAGACTTGTTGTCTAAAGGACAAAGCTTACCTCTTTACATATCTTGGCCATGATTAGAGTGTCAAAGACTGATTTTCAAAGCAAGATGATAAAACTTTGATCCTTGGTTGAGTAATGAGAAAAAGATATCTTGTGTTCAAGCTAGGAAAGAAGTAACCATTATAACTATGCATGTTTTTCTTCCATTAACAAGTCTTGTGTTTAGTATTCTATTTTAGGTTTTAATCCTCATATCCAGATCAAAGGATTGGCGTCTTATGCGCTAAAGTTCAGTACAAAAGTGCTACCAACTCAATAATCAATTTTTCTGTGAATCGATACATTGACTTTACTGTTGTACACTCCATAAGAAGAAGAGGAAAGTTCAAATCTAAACTCTGACCGGGCCTACCACCACAACAATATACTAAGTTGGTGCCAGTCACCCATCAAACGAGGAATGCCCTTGGCATCCTCACCGCTGATCAAGTACTCCCATCCCCCATCCACCTTTTGGGGCTTTAACCAGTTTGTGACCACCATTTCAGCCTGTAAAACATACTTTTGGGGCTTTCATGCTCCTTTTACCCCGCTAGCTTTATAGGGGGCGCGCTTAAAGGAATAGCAATGACTGATTGCATTCATTTCCATGTTGGTTCCCAAGAACGCATTGAGTGCTGCGACTCCAAACATGACACGATAAAAGTTACTAGTTCCTTGAAAAGGAGGAAATCCCCTAGAAGCATAAGGCCTCGCATAATAAGGGATGGGGGGAAAACCTAACACCACCCTCAACTATGGCCATCAAAGGCAAAGAAGTGGATTCGTCATCAGCAGTAGGGGACGAGCAGGGGTAGGGAACTAGTGCTTTGCTAGTGGGCGAACCCCAATAGTTTCGAGAATGGAATAGACTTTCTTAAACCTTTCTTTATAAACCTTTAAAAACATCCTTCATAAAGCAGTCGCCATGGGAAAAGACCAAAGTAAAAATCAAAACTTTCACAGTCAGACACATAACAAGGGAAGCAAGCATGTAGAGCCTTGAAGTGCTCAGTCAACCAATGAGGTCCAATATTTGGGCTCCCTCTTATTTATAAGGGAAATAGTATAGAGATTCGAAAATATGAGTTTCGAGGTAACTGTTGAAATTACACCAAAAGGGCACATTGCATTTAATGCGGGCACAACCACCAACACGCGTATGACGTAAGAAAGAAAGGATTGCCAAATCACCTCCTTGGCAAATTAGCTTACTGCCACTCGAACTCCAACAACAAGTAGTCTAATTAACAACAAGTTAAGGGGTAATTGTGGAAGGTAAATAATTATGAGTTGGCAAATAGAATCCAAGCCTTGATACTAGTCTAACCACAGAAAGATTCGTGGACAATCTACTTGGCATATCCACCCATCAGTTTAATACAGAGCCAATCAAGCCCAATTGAATGATTAGACAGAATCAAGCCGAGTCATCAACACCTTAGTCGACTCAGCTAACCGACCCAATCATGCAGATTAATCTTATAATATGTCAAATCAGTCCACGAACGATCTTGGATGGTCTGTGTAGGGAATGAACTCGAGTATATTCACTAGGAGACTAGTGATCCCTATGAATAAGGAAGCATACCAATGAGAAAAAAGATCGATCGCTTGGAGCACTCACACCAGGTTGATTACTTAGAATTACTCCAGGTTGATTACTTAGAATTACTCTTTTAGCCACTCTCATATAAAAAATCACCATAAGAAGTACTTTACCTATTTGTTTTCCATATCTATTTGTGCTCAATGGAATATCTGTTGTACGAGCTTTCCCTCAATCTGTATCTGTTACTTAGGGTGTGTTTGTTTGGGTGTTTTTGAGAGTAATGCTTGTGAACTTTGTTTGGGAAACAATTTCAAAAATATTGTTTGGTTTGTGTTCTCAATAATTGACAATCATTAAATCATCATGTTTGTCAATGATTAATACATTAAATAGCCATATATGATCTCATTTTGGTCGTGTCTGACACCATTTATTTGATCCCTTTTGATAATGTTCTTTAAATTTTATTTTCAAAAAAAAATCTAAAAATTCATTGTTGACTTAAAAAAATATTTCGAGATTAATTGCGAACTCGAAATTCTAAAATAATTTTTTTTGTTAATAGAATGTATGCACAAAACTCAAAAAGAAGAGAGAGAGAGTACCTTAAAAATGTCAAAAAAATCTACCTCTAATTTTTTTTCTGAAATACTTATACCAAACAACATTTAAGAATATTTTTTTCCAAAAATTAGTTCTGAAATACTCAAATGAACATAGCCTTAACCATTGAAGAGCATTTTGGCCACTGACCAAAGTGTCTTTGAGTGGTTGTTCTCTTGTGCAAACAAGGCTTCCGGGTAAAAAAACAGGTATAACAAATCTGGGTCAATCTTCTTTCAATTCCAGCTGGACTCGTGGGAGTTCCATGAAACTGCACCCCACAAATTTAAATTAATAAAACTTTCTATTTAAGCTTATTGGCATTTCCATTACAACTAATAATTGGCACAAATTATGAGATCATTGATAAGATTATCTATATTGGGAAAAAACGTATATGGGAAATCTACTCTGTGTTCGGCATTGAACAGCTAACAGCTTAACATAAAAAATGATCTAACAGTTAATGCTTTTCCTCTCGTTTGTATGACTAGACATTTTTAAAAAAAATCCGATATGCTGTATTATATGGATGTATAAAGCAACGAATGTAAGAATTATGAAAAACAACATGGACTTAAAACGAAACCTCAGCTTCTTAGGGACCTAAACTAAAAATCCAAGCTAACAGACGATTGAGTACTACTCGTCGCGGAACCAAATTTGGTGTGTCAGGGTGGGAGTTGGGGGAAAGTATATATTTCAATAAGCGAAGGCGAAAACACAGCTTCCCAGCAGCCATTAAGTCACAATTTGTAGGGAACATTTTTGAAGGTGTTTGAATGATAACGAGGGTAATAAATTTAAAAAAATATAATGTATAAATTTGTATGGAGAATCTAAAAAAAAAACTCCCCCGAAATACTTTTAGGATTGTGAATTTTCCAGTTTATTTCTCAAAATGAATGCATTCTATAATTTGCTCCCTGCACAATTACAAATATAAAAATTGAAATTGCCAAACAAACCCCCCACCCCCAAATTCACCAAGTCCGGAGAGATGTCTTCTCAGTTCTCACTTGGTGCTGCTAAAAAGAGCCGTCAAATCTGTTCATTATGTGCTTTCAGCATCTGGTTAAAACTTCCACGGGACATATGCAAAGGAAAAACGTTGGTAGAGGATACAAAGTAAAAACCCCTCTTATACATCATCAATTTACTGCTTTTCTTATACAGTTATTTCTGAGATAATCATAATACTAAGAGCGACAACGCTTCTGGTAGGTTATTGCTTTGCTCTCGAAACCAGTCGCCAATTGACACACCATAATGTCTTCGGGTAAGAAGCTAAAATAAAAGTTTAAGGGTCTCCCTCGAAACCAATCATATTCAAGTTGATATACCACAAGCCACTTCCCTAAGAGCAGCCCATCCCTTACGAATGCTTATTCTCATGTTTAAGGAAACATTACCCGACCTGTTTAACATTGGTTAAATAGACTATCAATAATGAATCCAGATCTTAAGAAAATGAAAAAAGAACTATCAATAACGAATGAAATGAAGGGGGAGAAAAAAGACAGTTTTACTGTTACAACAATGTCAAAACTTTCCTAATCAACAACAAACCAAACAAAGAATAGTTGGAGAACACGGGCATTAAGAAATTCTACGCATTGGCAATTAAAACAACAGAATCCTATCTTCTCACCTGTGTCTCAATAGATACAACGCTCTCCATATTAGCTTCATCTGAAACTGGTTTTTGCATTGCTCTCCATGAATCCAACGACGAGAGCCTATTGAGAGAACCTATGTAGATTAAAACACCTTTCTGGCTGGGTCTAGATTGCAGATTTACAAAGTTATAGGAAACTGACAGGGGAACCAATTAAGGAAAATGTGCTCAAGTCCCTTCACTATTTTCTTATTGTTTTCCTTCAACTTTTCCAACATATATATCCCGGAAAAAACCAAACACAACCTTACACTATACTTGGGGGATCTCCTATCCAGTTGCAAGTGGCACGGGCCCAGCGTGTTCTAATGCAGTCAACCAATGGTGCATGCTGAGGTGGCTCAGGCTTCATAACTTCCACAACGGTGTCTTTAGAGCTTGATTCAGAGGGCAGCTTTACATCTGCCATAAATTCTTCTGGAGTCCACCTGGGGGGAACTGAGACCCTCAGTTTTGTAAGCCTGGGTCTTTGTATAGGAGTCTCCCCTCCATGGGTTGTTTGGCAGCCATTTAAATCCGACTTTGCAATCCCATTAAAATGGTAAAGATCAAAAACCTTCTTACCCATCAATCCAGTAGAGTCTTTCAAGCCTCCCAAGCCCTTGTCTAAATCCAACAACACTTGCCAAAATTCACTCCACACAATGAAGCCTGAGCTGCAAATGTGATCCAGCTTCTCAGGCGGGAGGTTTATACTTGTTTCCTTCAGAACTTGATGAAACCCTTCTACGCTAATGAAGCCTCCACCCCCGCTCTGATCTTGTGCATCAAAAGCTCTACGGATTTGTGCTTCTCTGCTTTCAAATTCATTTTCATCTTGGACGGACGTAGTGAGAGCAAATAGGACTGTATAATGAGACTCGCTGCCAATAACCCATATTGGCCATTTTGGGCATTTCAGATACTGGCCTACCTTGCAGAAATTTAAAGATTCTAGTAGGGTAAGGAATCCAACTTCCACAGTAGTGGATATGCCTTTCAGAAACATTCCACCACCTAAACCCATTCTTCCATCAAACACATGGGCTACAGCCTCCCCACAAAGTAGTAGGTTAACTATTTCCTGTTCAAAAAGTCCACTTAAAAAATCACTGATATAAAGAGAGAGGATTAGTGGCTCCTCACTGAAACACGCTACCAGAAAAAAAGATGCTTCATTTATCGGCACACACCTGTGATGCATGCCCAAATGGGGCAGTGACTAAAGATTGGCTAGGGTCATCCCTGTCTGCTTGAACGAAGTCCTGAAAATACAAATAGCAAAAAAACAGAAATGCTTTAGAAACGACCGGCCAAGCAAAATGTAAACCATACTTCAATAAGTGCATGCCCAAACGTCAGCTACATAATAACTTTTTTCTCAAGGTTTCTCATTCTGTAATAGACCGTATTATCGTGTAGTCGTTACTTTTTGCTTGCCACAGAATCAATGCTCATTATAAAGATCCCATCTCATGATTTAGTACACCATTCAGTAACATCCAATGTCTTTTCTCTTGCCACACAAAACTCATTTCAACTTTCTCTAGCAAAAAAAACTCTAAATACAGCTTGAAAGCATAGAACAACAAATCACCGATAACAATCCGTGCAAGCAGGTAGCCATCAAAGAAGCAACGAACAATCCACCTTTTTCTCTGAAGATTTTAACAGAAAAGGGAACTCTTGTTGCATGAGAAAAAATATTTGCATATTGAATCATGGGTAGATTTGCTTTGCATTCATTTTTACTGCAAGCGTCTTATTCCTCAGAGAACCAACAACCTTACATAAAGTTGTTTGTCAAGGGATGACCCAAAAAAAAATGGAATAAGGAAAGTAATACCCAAGGATGTCACACACCCCCCATCTTAATCAATGATCTGGACTCTCCCATTTGCCAACTCCGCACTCTGTAACGGCTTGCCCTTTTCTCTTCTTCCCTCCAATCCTTCTGGATCAGAGGTCCTGCAGAAATCGTCGTCATTGGGGTTTGGCATCTTTACTGAATGCTAGAGCTTATCTCCGCACTCTGTAACGGCTACCCCTTCTATGTTGTCTCCAAACCAAATGCTAGAGCTTATCTCCCATGACATCTCATCACTCCAAAACTAATATATGAGATTTTGAAGCTTCTCCATTCATTACCAATTGGTTTTTAGTTTGACGCTTTACATGATATCAGAAATACGCTTTAGCACTTTTGGACAAAACTATCTCAATTGATTGTCCCTTTGTTTATGATATAAGATCACCTTGATTCATTGTGATCCCTATGCTATGCATCATATGGTACCTCTCCAAATGCAAGTCGGGGGTCGCATGTGCAGGGAAGTATTGAACTTATCCCACAGTAGTTAACTAACACCTCCAAAACTAGTATACGAGTCTAGGCGGTGTCTCCACTCATTGACAATTGCTTTTGAGTTGGACGCCTTTATAAAATAAACTTGCATCATGCAATAAAAAGAGTAGCTTCAATCAAACAAATCTCTAATCATCACTTATGGCGACAAGTCCACCTTGATACCAAAACTCCTACAATGTGATTCACTACATCAGCAAACACATCCTGGGTATGCAAAACTAGTAACCTGAAACACACAATGACAAATTAAAGGGCGGCGTTAAAATTTGGGTAGCCAAATTGCTCATCTGTTGTTTTTCATACCTGAGCAATATAAGTTTCACAAATCACAAGCTATAGATTGACTTGCCTTTCTACTGTACTGTGATCCCAACAAGGACTTCACAATGGATGATCTAAATGAATGTGACTCCCCTTCATCAACATCCATTGGATCATAGGGTTGTCACTCAGCTGAAAGATACAATTAATAGGGACAGCTCCCAGCTTCCAAGTCATACTGTCAATCCTAAGGATGAGGGCTTGAGTTTAAAGGAAGCTGAGAAAACAATGCCATCAGGGTATTAGTGTATTAGTGTATAGACTTTTCCACGTCTGCCTTGCTTAATTCATCTTAATAAAGTAACAAATTTCATAGCATGCAATTGGACACTGTTGGAGCAATAGAGGCCTCTGTTTTACCATCAAATCACTCTCCAAGAATTTTACCAGTATGGAAGTCAGCATAGCAACTTCACCAGCAACCCAAACTTAAAGCAACTCTACAATTGCTAACTATAGACGTGTTCACCAAGTTTATAAGCTAAAATGCAAACAACCTCAGGAATCAAGTAATTGTTCAGTTTCTACCAGGAATAACCAAATTTGTGGCTAATGTCTCAATCTATCATTGTGATTCTTTAGTTCACTGAATCTTCCAGCCAAACCAATTTAAACCATCGCTAGCCTAACGCATAAGGAAGCACTTGCAACAGTTTGACAAGCAATGCATCCCTTGTCTGTATAGTCAAGCTATGGCATGATTGACTATTAAGAAACCATTTTAGAATTCGTTTTAAAAAAATTCACAAGTCATGGTTTGCCATGCCTTGCCCAATGGCAAGTGCCATGTCATGCCTTCCCTTGCCGGGTGACAAGCACATGCCACCTGCCAAATCAACTAGCCCTGAAAATGGATGGCGATTAAGTGTGCGACCTATACCCGGTCGTTGAGGCAAGAGCTAGGCCACAATGATGAGGAGGGCACAGCAGTTGCCATAGCCAGTAATGGGGACACACCTTACAGTATCAACATCCTGAACAAACATTATCTGGAATAGGGAAACACCATCTTAACAAATATTATATTTGAAAGGTTAATCATCATAAAGACAAGCTCTATCAGAAACCTCTCTGAGCAATATGTAAATTCATTGCAGCCAATTTATTCTGCACAGCAGAATTTGCAAAAGCCACCTAGTGTCCATGAGGTGAATACCCAGTGTAGAAGACACCTTTTGCAAAACTGAGTTTTGCTCCATTCAATATGAAAAAATTTGATGTCAGCTTGTCAAAAAGCATCATGGACTAAGTACGATTTACTCCTCCGTGCCCATTTGTTTTTCCTTTTCGAACAGTTGTGTCCTTTAATCGGGTCAACAAATAATGAATTTTCATACAGAATCAAAAAAATTCTAGCAATCAAAAGATCTCAATTAATTCTTGTACATTCCTAATACTCGCTTCAAAAGGTTTTCAATACCCCGATTGCAACACTTATTCACACCTCACTTAATGACTTCCAATTGTTCCTTTTGACAGCGAAACATGTTGATAAAGTGAATCGATTTTTGAGGAGCCCACAAAAATGAATTGATAGCTTGGTGTATCGAATCATGCAATATGTGTCGTAATCGCATGGTTCTAGTAACAGAGGCGTGGAACATGTACTGGATATGGTACTTCAAAGCCAGTCATGGCATTTCTATACATTCATCACTTGCGGGCTATGTGGGCTATTTTAGCACACATCTATTGTTTCCTTCCCATGCTTGGGCAAGTATGGCTTGCATTAAATGTTGTGATTACTTTTTTGGGCTGGAGTGATGAAGCCAGCTGTTAAGGATTGTAGGATTTTTATGGCTGCAAAAGAAACTAATTTGAATTGTTATAAACGAAGAAGTTTGACAGGGTATGATGGGACTTTAATGAGTCAGATTCTTCGACCATGGGGTACATGAACAGTCAGGACCATTAAAATTTTAGTTTCTGCATTGGGTAACTAGAGACAGCTCTAACAAATTGATTATCAGATTAATTGGCTTTTATACAAGGGCCTCAGAAAGAATGCGAGAAGATTTATTTTACGGAAAATATGTTTAGGATAACTTAATAGCTCAGCCCCAGCTAGGGTTATTTAAGCATAGAAAGTTTGGCTTGAGGAGCAGCAACTTTCCATCCCGCCACCACTGCGTTTACGCGCGAGGCAGCATCCTACAGCTGGTTTTCTTTATCTCCTAGTATTGTTACAGCTTTATGCTTGCTATATGTTCTGTACCTCATTGAATCAATAAACGTTGCCAATGTTGTCCTGGTTCACATCAAATTGGTTTCAGAGCAGTCTTTCCTAGTCATTCTTCAGGGTCACCATTGTCGAGGGTACCGAAGGTTTGTTAAGTTCATAACTGCAAAGGAGGTGGACGAGGAGCTTGTTGCCAAAGAGGTGAACTCCAAGTGATTCTTGATATGTTTCGTGAGCTTCAAGTAGGTGGACGAGGAACTTGGGGCCAAAGAGGTGGACACCAAGTCTTGATACATTTCATGAGCTTCAAGAGCAAATCCAACATCACAATGACATGGTTGCTCTTGCAACTAATCCTCAAAGGCCGAATGCATACATGGGTCAGATCGTGCAAGTGAGGTGGAACGCGAAAAGAACCAACAGTCTGGTAGAGGAAGTGACAGTCCTAGTGACGCAAGATCAAACTCTGGAAGGCCTATCGAACCCAATGAAAGACCTCCTCCTTGGGAAGATCCCATTGTAAATGCTTTACCAAGTTTGAAAGAGTACAGTGGGTCCCGGTTTCAGAAGTTGATCGAGAAATGGAACCAGATGATTTTTTAGGCCGGGTGGACATTATTGTAAGTTATATTGATTGGCAAGAAGTAACGAAAGAAAAGTTAACCTTGTGGAAGCAAAGTTGGGTGGTCCAGCTTCAGTATGGTAGAGAAACACTATAAAGATGATCGAGAAATAAAGGGAAAAGGAAAAATCAAAAGATAGGGAAAGATGATGAAGAACTGAACAGCTCAATTCTTTGCCAAGGACTACAAGCAAACATTGTATCAAAGGGTGCAAAACTTGCAACAAAGTGAGAATACTATGAGAGATTACAATCAAGAGTTCCATCAGCCGTCATTGCAGAGTAACCTCGTTCAAACTGAAAACCAAAGAGTTAGTCGATATGTTAGTGGGTTGCGGGTGACCATCCAAGACCAAGTAAGCCTTGCCACCCTTACAAAGTAAGCGACATGTATCAGCTTGCTTTAAAAGTTGAATCCAACCCATGCATGGTGCAACGAACTCATCACAGCAGTGCATCAACAAGCAAGACAACGAATGCTACCCGAGGAGAGCGAACAACAGCTCGTACACATCCTTCACAACAAGCAAACATTGCCGGAGGGAGAGTTGATCACAACACTACTCAAAGGGAAGGAACAATCAGATCTTACAGCTGTTCAGAGTTAGGCCGTTGATCCAATCAATGTCAAAAAATGGAGGGGTAATGTGCAAGTTGAAAATCAAGAAGGCCTGGAAGGAGACATGGCAACAATAGAGGATGAAAGCGGCCACGAGGAAGTTTGCGAAATAAGAAATATTGCAAATATTAGGGGCGACAGGATTGGTGATGTCCTTGTGATCCAACGTTCTATGCTTGATAGAGATAGAGATGATTGGCTTGGCAAGAACATTTTTGGAATACAATGCACCGCGGGAGGTCAACTTTGCAATTAATCATGACGGACAGCAGCAAAAATCTAGTTCTCAAGAGATGGTGGACAAGTTGGAGGCTAAGACAGTGAAGTCCCACAACCTTATAGCCTCCTTTGGTTCAACAAAGGAAACAAGGTAATTGATCTTCAAAGTGCCTTGTTTCTTGGATGCCTGTGGCAGTATAGTCGAATCACAGTGCACCATTGGGGCCAGAGGCCCAGAAAACTTACTCCTATTTGGGTGGGAAAAAAACTTAAGCTGAAACCTATGAAGGATGTTTGGGGGAGAAGAGAAAAGAAAGTGTGAATTCAATTCTATACTCGCATGAGTTTGTAGAGAGTAAAGAATGCGGAGTTGTTTGTGCTGGTAGGAAAAGAAGTGAAGAAGCCAGAACTGTACTGGAAGGTGTAAAGAGGCTGCTGGAAGAGTTCAAAGATGATCATTGCTACAGAATTGCCGGATGGACTACCACCCATAAGAGAGATACAAAATTCTATTGACATGGGGCCAGATACAAAATTCTATTGACTTGGTGCCACTATTAGTTCTTCCAAACTTGCCTCAGTACAGAATGAGTCCTAGGGAGCAGGAAGAACTACAAAGGTAGTTTGTAGAACTTTTGAAGAAAGGCTTTATTAAAGGAAGATTAAGTCCATGTTCCATACCAGCCTTGCTCGCGCTGAAAAAGTGAAACGTGGAGAATGTGTGGGGCCAGCCAAGCTACCAATAACTTACCGCTAAATACAGGTTTCCACTTCCAAAATTAGATGATTGTCCTGACATGTTATCTGGGTCGCAAGTCTTCTCCAAGATCGATTTAAAAGAGTGGCTACACCAAATAAGAAGCCGGGATGCAGAAGAGTGGAAAATAGAGTTGAAAACTAAGGAGGGAATCTATGAATGCCTAGTTATGCCATTTGAGCTCTCAAATGCCACTAGGACTCTTATGAGATACATGAATTAAGTCCTCAAAACTTAGATTGGTAAGCTCATTGTTCACTTCGACGGTACTTTGATCTATAGCAAGGATGTCGTCTTGGTTCATCTTGTTCGTCTGAAGGCTGTCCAACAATTGGTAAGGCAAGACCAGTTGTATGCTAATGAAAAAAAGTGTTTTCCATGGCACATAAGCTGGAATTTTCGAAATTTGTAATCTCTGCCACAGGTGCGGAGGACCTCGAGGTTGATTCAGTCTAAGTCCAAGCAATTACAAGCTGGCCTACTAGAAAACACTAAATGAAATCAAAAGTTTTCATGCGCTAGCTACCTTCCACAGAAGATATATCAAGAGTGTCTCAAGGGTGGAAAGTATAGCTGGAATTCTCAAGCAGAAGAAAACTTTCAAGAGATCAAAAGATAGGATGACACAAGCACCGGATCTAGCTCTACCAGATTTTGACAAGATCTTTGAAGTCGATTATGTTGCCTCAAAGGTCAGAGTTGGAGGTGTTGTAAGCCAAGGGTGATGCCTGATTGCATTCTTAAGTGAGAAACTCTATGGTGCTCAACAAAACTACCCAACATATGTCATTCAATTCAATGTCAGTGTTTCAGCCCTGAAATGTTTGTGACATCATCTTTCAAAAGGAGCTTATTGTGAATTCCGACCATGACGCGTGCAATATCTTAATTCTCAAAGAAAGTTGAAACGAAGACATGCTGAATGGGTGGCTTTCTTACAAGAGTTCACATTCATGTTGCGTCACAAGGCTGGCAGATGCGAGAGTGTTTGTTGAAAACTGCAAGGGGATTGTCATTGGGTTGGAGGTGATTAAAGAGAAGTACATGGAAGAACCTTATTTTGAGAAAATTCTTGGGAAATTTGAAACTAAAGACAACAACGTATGTGCTGAATTTTTTTAAATGATGGTTATTTGTACAACGGTGCAAGATTTTGTATAACTAAAGGTTCCTAAGGAAATTCGATTGGTGAACTGCATAGAGGTGATTTAAGAGGTCATTTGGCAGAATTAAAACGCCTGAAATTGTAGCAAAAGGTACTTCTGGCTTTCTTTAACGTAAGATTAGACATTTGTTGACATGTCTCAAATGCAAAGTTTCTAAGGGCCAACAACAGAATATTGGATTGTACACTCCTTTACAGTTCCTACAGCTCTATGGATTGAGGTTAGCATGGATTTGGATTGTTGCCTTCGTAGAAAATCTGAAGGAGATTCAAGGAGGGGTACATCAAAAATTGCTCAACATGTATTCGCGCTACAAAGGACATAGACAAATCAAATAATATCAAGTCGAGGATTGGGTTGTGGTGTTCTCCGGAAGGAAAAATTCCCTGTTGGTAATTGTAGGAACGAGGGTTCACAAAATCTGGGATAAAATACCATGAGGTTGTGCTGGCAAGGCGAGAATGGAAAATAGCCAAGAAAACAGGAATGGAGTGATCTGGAGGGGTTGAAGGAGAGCACAGACAATAACGAGTCCTCTATCCAAACAGTCAAAATCTAGATGGGGTATTCTCACAAGAATCTTAGTAAGCTTTCTCTCTCAAGGAACGTGAGGAGCAACACCTTCTCTAAATTATCATCGGAATCTGGCAGGAGTGTCTGTTATTCATTGGCACCTGCGCCAATACTCGAGTTCAAGGTGGGCAAATAAGATTTTGACACATGTAACATGCATATTGTCTGGCCATGGGGTCAAGACACCACGATGGTCTCTTGGGCGTCCCCTCTACCCCTTCTCCTTATAATCCACCAACTGACTAGATTTCCCCTCCATTCCTGTTAGGGCAAGATCAAGGTCAAGCTCAGCTCTACCTACCCCGCAGCCAAGCCTCAGAGGACCTCTTGAGTCTTGCCATGCGACCAGAGCAGCTAGCAAGGTATCTAAAGGTTGTACTCATCCTTTGGGGCTCATAGCGCCTACGGCCTTCTTCGGGTGGCGTCGGCCCTAGCCATTATGGGGCCTCTCTCTTCCCCATGGCTATCTTAACTTCAGATATGCCTCATGTCGCGACCTTGGCCAATTGCAGGGGCCCACAAGTCGTGAGCCTCATCGGATCACAGGCCCACCCATTATACCATGCCCTCATGACTAGACGTGTGCTCGCTCCTAGGGGTACCACGCGTCGCTCAACGACCGGCTGGTCAACCTACTGACTCTGATCAACGTCAACATTTTGACCTTCCCTACAGTAATTATCAAAAATTGAAAAGTAAAAAGGTCGGACCATAAAGAATATTACGCAGTTCGGGGAGTATGCTTATGAGGGAGAGCTACCTCAAGGTTTCAATATACCACCAATTTACAATGAGGTTGATCTATATAGTTTTCATGATCCACCGGATGTTTTCAAACATAGAGGTTCTGGCCAGGCACCTTGCAAAGAACTCAAGTGATTGACAAAGAGATTGAATGGTGGTTGAAGAAAATGAGGTGAGAATCCAACTTCTCGTTCCTTATCAGTTGGCTTGGGAAGCTTGATAGTGAAAATCCCTGGATAAGTGAAGATGATTTCCTGAAGATAGATGTTGCTGAGCGTGAAGTTGCAAATATGACAACTAACACGGAGTCGAGTTCTCATGAACTCGGGGAAAATGACGCATCCAACTGTTAATGGAGTTTTGAAGTTTTCTGGCTGCAAAAGACAACTTTGAATTGTTATAAATGCAGAAGTTTGAGTTACACTTGGATCTTTAATTAGTCAGATTCTTTGACTATGGGGCACATGAACAGTCAGGTTCATTGAAACTTTTGGTTTCCTGCATTGGGTAACTAAGGGACAGCTCTAACCCTTTTACCAGATCCTTTGGCTTCTCTATAAGGCTCTCAAAAGAATGTGAGAGGGTAGAGTATTTTCCAGGAAATATGTTCAGAATATGAGCTTAATAACTCGCCCCAGCTAGAGTTTTTTAAGCATAGGAAGTTTGGGCTTGAGTAGCAGCAACTTCCCGTCCCTCCTCCAGTGCATTTCCATGCGAGAGGGACAGCATCTGGCCGTTGTTTTTCTTTGCCTCCTCTTTATATTACAGCTTCAATGCTTGTTATCTGTCCTGTTATCTTATTTCATCAATAAAAGCTGCCCAGTGTTGTCCTGGTTCACATCACCGAGTCAAGGGAAATCCAGTAGCTCCCATTGGCTAACAACTTAATAAAGAGTTTGGACTTTGGAGCCTTAATTGGCTTATCCATGATCTCTTAATTTACTGTATTGCTCAACCCGTAATCAATTTAGATTCCTATGTACGTATCCTCAATTTCTAGGTTTGACATGTCCGACTCTTATATTTACACCTGATATGTACTCGAGTTCATGTAACATAGCTCCAACAACCCTCCAGTAAATAACTTACACCCTGCCACCTCCTAGGATGACTCCCTTCCAATGACTGTACCATTCTCACCAAAGGACACCATCTCAGGTTAAGTTCTGAAAACATATCTAAACGCACATGATCCAAACATATTTTTTGGAACAAAGGTGTACCTTTTTCAGAAATGCGTATAAAGATCCAAAGATGACTAGACCCAAAATTAGATTGAATGACTTGGACCAACAATACCAATCAACCCACATGAAACTTAAATGGTACTAAAACAGCGGCAAGGTAATCATAACATACATAACTGAAGGCTTGAATTTCGCCCAAAACTTGATTTGGCAACGTTGAAAGCAAAACCAACATAAGAATATCAACATTCTCTTTTCTTGATATCCTCTATTGGGGACGGCAGGTCATTTTATTTTTCTTTATTCAGCAAGGTGGGAGAATATATGGGCATAGGGATGGGGGAAGGGGAAGCACGAAGGACCAAAAAAAAAAGAATGGAAATGAAAAGAAGGTAGACATACCAACAGGTAATGACCTAAAAAGAGAGCACTTTAAGCAAATGAGCATACCAGTCCTCGAGAAAGTAAGGCTGAGATAAGGAATAGCAATGCCCCCATACGGCTTCGGAAAACAGGAATCATTGCTTCAAGTCTCTGACACACACTAGCCTGTGAAGTATATGAGCCAACTCTCAAAACTTTCTGCAAGTCAGAACCTGATTCAATTGAGAGATCTTCAAGTGCTTTTGCAATAACCTGACAGATTGGACGTACCACACACAAAAGAACAATTCAGTATGCGGAAGAGCTAGTGCAGTAATTCATTGCAGGACAACGCATCCCTTTAGAACTATTTTCCTAGCTTATGTAACAGAAAAGCACAATGATGACCCTATATGGAAGAGTAGCAACTTACTTCATCCGTCAAAGTATCTTCAGTTCCATCAGTGCTAAGGTCAAGAATACTCAAAGTTGCAACTACAGCCCTTTTATTACTTCCACAAAGAAACAAAATCTCACCCATGCTTCTGACCAAGGCCCTGTGAAAAATTACAAAAAGGTAAACAAAAACATTGTTAGAGAAGACAACAACAAGCTACTGATCAATTATGAACAGCCAGGAAATTCTCCCACATGAACACACATTACTTCCCAACTCAACATTATAGAATTAACTACACGTCTTGCCTCCAAAGCTATAGATGAATCACTTGAGATCAAAGAAGTTCAAAAAACCGAAGGCGTACTCATTAGAAATAAAATAAAGACAAAGTCTCACTTGTAGAGTATGTAAAAATCAAACATAACCAAAAAATCATAAACGTATGATGCAACATTGACGTAAGCTCGCAAACTTCATATAACACTACAAGCACTAACAACCTACAAAATTTTAATATCTTGTTGCTAAACCATTTTGAAAATTCTTATTCCTAGTTGTCCAAACTCCAAAGCATTACAAAAGTTTCAGCTGGGAATAGGTGTCAAGGTTAAAGAAATAAACCAGACTGTCATTAAAGTATATTCTTCTGGCAATGATGAACCAAAATCGAGGAGAATAAAATATAAGTTAATTTTGGGATGCCTTTCACTTACCTTGCATGGAAAATTCAAAAAGAAATGGTCCACCAAGAATAACCTCAACAAATAATATGAGATGCCATCACACAATGCAGATGACCAAATAAAAAAGCAGGAAAAATGCATGTTACAAACCGAGTTTAATTATTTTTGTGCCTCCAAACAGCATCAAATTCATCATCTTTTCTTTATTACTGGTTTTCTGTGTCTGGTGTATGGAGCCTGAAGCCAACTGACTAGGCAATGCAGTCCACCCTTTTTCCACATTGATGAGTAATGGGAATAGGGTGATCATATCTCTATCCCTCTCTCTTCCGTGTCGTGGGGGCCTTAGGTTAGTGTAGAATCTGTAGAAGTGATTTTCTTCCGGTTACGAATATCTTCAACGTACATGGTGATTACATAAGATGCTTTCATTCTTTTAAGGTAATCCTACCCCTTCAGTTTCTATTTTCGTGTCTTAGTTACATGACATCAATTTATGCTTGGGGCAAGACAACATGACAACATTAAATCACCTTGACTTTCTATCTTCAGTAAGAGAATCGAAAAGATCATCAGGTGCAACATTTTCACTTCTCCTTGATCCGCCTGGAACAGAGTTATACGGCATATTTGTTGTCGGATTACCTAATTTATCCGGGAGAAACATGATGTATTTGAGAATGATAGCCTGCACATCAAAAATGCATATTTCATGAGAAACACCAATAGAGAATTATATGACCATTCCAAAAGATAAGATATCAAAAAGAATCAAGAAAGCGTGAATTGATCGCATAAAAAAGAAGTAAAATAAATGCATCCATGAATTTGTATTGGAATAAATTTACCTAATGCATATACTGCAGATTTCACGGTAGATCATTACCACGAAGTACATATGGCTAGAAGGATATAGACCAGAAGGATAAACTACCATAACATGGAAGAAACAGAAACAATTGATTGCAACTTATTTTAAGTCAATACAAAAACAAACTACAGTAATTTGATTACCCATCACTCATGAAGAAGGTGTCACGTCCTGCACATTATAAACTCCCTCTGTCCCAACTGTTGGTCCCTTTCGGCCTTTTGGGGATTCAAACTTATTAAGGGAACATCACTGTTACAATTTCTACATTCTGCATTACCCATACTACCCTTGAGTACTGACGAAACATCATCATTACCTTTTCTCACTGTTACTAATTCATAAAGGGAGAGTTGAAAAGGTAAACTTGTCAATTTTTATCTACTAACTTTTGAAAAGGGACAATCTTTTTGGGACAACAAAAGTGCCAAAGGGACCAACAAATGCGGACGGAACATAAGAGTAAGTTACTGTTCCAAACAATCAATCACAATTGAAATCCTGATGAGTTCAGTTTTCTATAACATGTCAGCTGAGTCATTAGATAGGCAGGCAGTGGTAGGATCCTTGAGGACATTTAATTGTTCGGTTAGCACCAAATCAGAAAATTATACTAATACCACGAATCAGAATTAAGTACAGGTACAACAATACCGCCTTTCTCCACTCAATATCCCTTGCCAAGTCAACAATGTTACCAGCACTAGGCTCCGGTAACAGCGGATTGTTGATAGAAACAGTGAACAAAGGATTAATTACAACTTGAACCTGTATAAATTAAGAGAAATGCACTAAAATGAACAGTGATTTAGGAATTCCTAACAGTCCTACGCAAAATAAAACCATAGTGTTAGTCAAGAGGACTAGGGAAGGGGTTGATATAGCAAAACGAAGGTTTACAGCCATAGAACCCTACTCTTCTTTTTCACGAGAATCCACTAAATGCCTTCCACGCACTTTAAGTAGATAATAAAGTGGGATAAAATAAAGCCACAGCCTAAAAACTCCACGTCACATCACAAACTAATACTACAGGAAGCTAGAACTTCAAAAGATCGAGGAGCTCAACAATTGGAAAGGAAAATAATCATGCTAAAGTGGGTTGAGTATGCCCTTCTGTTCCATCCAGCCAAATATTTAAAACAAAGACGAGTTTTTGATCTTATAAAGAAGATGAGTTTAAATAAGATCAACACATTTCTGTCTTGGTCCTCCTGGGTGACCTACCTTGAAGGGCAGAGCAACGATGGTTAGTGGGTCAAAATCTCATCTAAAATCATGTGATATTTCTTTAAGGTAATTACAGAATAACCATTTTCCAGGTATTATAAATACGTCACCTTACATATTCATTAATAGGAGTGAAGTCAATCAAAGCTCAGGATGATTTTCAATATTCCAATAATCATACATGTTAGAATCATTTGGTATTGCTATTATAGATATCATTTTCATTGTGTAGCTCAACAATCTATCACGTACCTGTTAGTCCCCTTTCAATTGTACACTGAGTTCTTCATAATCTACACGGTAGATATGTTTTCTTTAATTTTAGAGAAAGACTGGAGGTATTATTACAACTTTTGTAGAATGTTTGGGACAATATTACTAGTTTAGTGGAGTCAAATTTAAATCTAATACAATTATAATTCAAAGGTTGAGTAGGGTCAAATGACCCCGCTTGACCCTCACTTTCTCTGCCCTCCTCATGTTCTTCGCCCTTGCCTGCATCGCTAGAGGTTCCAGTACACACGTTGACTTATTTGCACATATTTAGTCTTTGGGTGAAAAGAAAGTGACATATGAACTCAAATTGAGAGGAACATGTATGTGTTTATTATACATTGTACATTGTACAAAATCTTACTGCCCTCACTACACCTGTAAAATTGAGTTCATACAAAAGCAACGAGGAAAAGAGAGTTACAAAATTAAATAATTCTCACTTCTATTCCTAAATAAGCGCGCCATATTATCCATTCAATTGCAACACACACCACAGCAATAGTTTCTTGATTTGTTTTTTCACGGGACACTAAGTAGAGAATTTTGCATTGTAAAAGTCAATCAGCAAACGTTTTCAAGACGAATTCGGTTTCAAAATCAGACAAAAACTAATTGTTTGAATTCAATACTTCGTGAAAAAACAAATTCATCTCTAGTCATTTGCATTTTTAATATTGAGGAAATTTGCTTTGAACCTTAGACTTAGAGAGACTTACAAAATCTTAATACCAAATCATTTTAAATGCAACTACAACTCTAATAGGACTTCTAAGTAAGCTTCACTAATAAGTTAACCTGTACAAAGAACAGAAGATTGGCTAGATGACAAACACAAGATAGATACCATTAATTTCAATACATCAGTCAAATCATCAGCATGCAGGCCACAAAGTAGCTCATTCTTCTTATAACTAAAATCTAAAAGTAAAGTTGCAGAGGTAAATTGAGAATCAAGGCATTACTTGTATGGCTGCTAATACACCACAAGGCCCACCTTCATGCTGCACTAGGCCCATGGATGTTTCTGGATCAGAGCTGAACCTATAGGAGGGTTTTCCATAGTATTAGCAAGTAAACGTACAATTTTGCACTAAATAGTGCTCTAAATACTTCGCTCATTTGCAGTAAAGAAAAAAGAGGAACAATCTAGAATACCCATAAAGAGAATTTGCTGACAGAAACGAAATATGCTTGTTCAGCAGATGAACGACCCTTATTTTCTTAATTTTCGTCCGGTAAAGCCTTCATATCAGAACATATCATTAAAAAGGAATTTCCAAAAACTCTATTTTTGGATAAAAAGGAATTTCCAAAATCAATCCAACCTTGAGAAGAAATTAATTCTGGGTGGACAGATTCACAAAAAACAAAGCATATATACGCCGTATACATCAACATGTTAAACAAATAGCTCACTGCTCATTCAATTCGCACGCTTCACCATTGACTTCAAACAATGGACACAATATTTTTAGAAGTACAAAGATCAATATCAGTGAGTTAGTTTAAATTTTAATAGCAAAAATTATCTCAAATACTACTAGATTGTCACAGTTATCAGTTAAATGTGCAGCTTCATGTTGCGCACGAATATCACCTCATATAACTTCCATTCACAAGCGAAATGATATACAACTTAGGAGGCGGCAATGTCTTACAAACTTTCGGCAATTGTCGGTGTCTGTGTCCATGTTGACGGTAGCATAAATAAGTATCCAAAGCCTAGCTTTTGGAATCATTATTGTGTTTAGATAGTTTCAAGCTTTTAAAGCTGGAAACCAACCAAGAAAAGTAAACCAAAAACCTTTTTGGAAGTACAACAGCTTAAGCATATGAATTCAAATTCTAAGTTCACTGAGTTACAAACAAGAGGAAACAAGGTAGCACCAATGTAACAAACCAACGCGTCAAGAAAGAAGCATAACCTCAATTCCATCTCTTATGGAGGTTTCTAATGCCACTGAGATGTTTCATAGAAGTAATTTCCTATCAGTTAAAGAATCAGAACTTTTTCCTTCACTGTTGAGAATCACCACCCCAACTAGATCAGACAACTCCTAAGCTATCAACCAATGAAGCATGGAAACAATACGGGATACAAATATGGCGATGTCAAGAAAATCTCAAAAAAGAAAAGGATATAGGTACAGCTAGAATATGTAAAACTATAATTTTACAATGATGGTGGTAAACCATTGTACTTTTCTTATGTTGCTTAAGTTTACTTGGTTACCTGTTTAATTGTTAAAACCAACAATATAAATATTATGTATCATACAATAAGGATATTCGGTATACTACAAAAAAAAATGATATTATGTCATTTTACTACATGTTTCTCACTAAATAAAAGTAAAATATTAAAAATCAAAACTTTTCTTACTTCAAATAATTCTACTTTGATACTATGCAAGAAGTAGCCCAATCTTACTTTCATACAAATGTTGGATATGTGATCTAGAAAATCCAAAAAGTATACGATATGTCAAAAATAAAATACTAATAATTTTTATATTGTGAATACTTTTGGAATATGTATCTGCGACTATTCGGTATCAAATACAGATACAATATGGGTACGACATCCCATCTAGAAGTATCTGTGCTTCACAACTCTCAACTCAAGGTATCTTACATCAAAAACCTATAATTTCTTGTCTAGACCAAGCAATAGCCAGTTTTCCATGGATCTAGAATGAGGGAGATGGCAGGGTCGAATGGGTACCAAATATCCACCCTAGTTGCCAAAGTTAATATATAAATGGGTAAATTACTCTAGTAGTCCCTGTAATTTGGACCAAGTATCACTTTGGTCCCTACCATTTGAAATGGCTTGGTTTTGACCTTAAATTTACGTTTTCGTGTCAATCAAGTCCAGTCGTTAACGTCCATTTCTTTTGCTAACGGAAAAAAGTCACGTTGACTATTTTAAAGGTTATTTTGGTAATTTAAACTCGCATTTCTCTCTTGCCCTCCTAGACCACCCTCCCTCTCTCACACACACAGAGAACACACACAAACTCTCTCTCCAATGGACCCCTACACCTCTCTGCTAGAGAGAACTCGAGCTCCTCAGCTCTCCCTCTAGAATTTGCCGTGATTTCAATCTTCGAAAAGCTCCGATCAGCGTCTCCGTGGCTTGACTCCGACTCCGATCCCCGAAAGAGAAGTCACCACTCACTATCTCCGCTCCGCCTCTCCCACCGTCGTTGACCAATCGCTCACTGTTCTATCATATTGAATTCTAGCTATTCAAATGAAAATTTAGTGGCTTTCAATATGTTGTGCATAACGTACACATTTAGTTTTTGTAGGATCCCCAATTGCAGACTGAAATTTTGAGCTAATTAATGGTTGCGCTTCCTTGAAAATGAGCATTTTGTTTTTGGGCTTCTGGATAATGATTCCAATCCCTCAATTCATTTGATCTTGAAAAGTCATCCTTCATCTTACATTATCCATAAGACATGCCTATCGAGATTATGTCCATGAAGGAGGTGATTACAACAAGTCTAGCTTGCCCCTATCACTAGCCATGACAAGGGATTCAAAGGAGGGCTCTTCGGCTCATGTGACTGAACTCATTTTTTGTCTATGAGAATGATGAAGTGCTAAGCCTAGGTCCTATTGCATGTTTAAGTTTGAGAATACATTTTGTGAAATTCATATTACAAAGTCATCTAATGGGTTTTGGTATTTTGCATTCTAGTATCCATGGCCAAAGAATGGATTAATGAAGTGAACTTTCTGGGTGTAGTCAAGCACCCAAATCTCCCTCTCTAAATGCGTGTGTACATATATACGCGTATATATATACATGGATTATTTGAGAGAGATATAGAGTGAGTGAGTGGTTAGAGAGAGAGTGGAAAAACTGGATTTGCTCAAGAAGTATCAACTCTTGTCTTTTCTTGGACATCTTCCTTTTACCTACAGTCGCTCAAAAATCCACACACTGACTACATCTATCCATGGTTCATACACTGCCCCAAATCTACACTTCATTTTCTTGGACGACGCTGATATATACCACCACCATTATCAAACTCCGGCCAGAAAAACCCGCGGAAGGGGGTAGGCCCAACCCACAGTACCACTTGAATAAGATGATGATTTGGGACAACCATCAGGGGAGATATGTCGGAGGCAGAGGGAGAAATAGTGTAGATGGAGGCTGGGGGGGAGGCAAAGAGAGAGAGGGAGTAGAGAGGGAGAAGAGTGGTGGGACATAACTTAAGCACACCTTAAGTTACCAAAATGTCCCTAAAATAAGTCAGCATTTGACTTTTCCGTTTAAAAAAGAAATGGACGTTAACGATTAGACTTGATTGACAAAAAATGTAAATTTAAGGTCAAAATCGAGTCATTTCAAATGGTAGGTAGCAAAGTGACACTAAGTTCAAATATCAGGGACTACTAGAGTAATTTACCCTATATAAATTCACTGAGACCAACTTGTTTTAAAAATTGATGTCCTAAAATTAATTCTAGAAACCATCAGAGCAAACAAAACTGCAATTCGTCATAGTTTCAGGTGTAAAATAACATAAATTTCAACATGAAATTGGTGTACATTCTTCATAGAAACAGGATAAACACCTCATATCCCCAATATAACATCCAGCTATTAATCATACAAGGACTGCCGCAGATATCACTATAAAATCTAAGGGCATGCAGAGTCTGATTTGAAACAGCATATTAGCTTTCTAATTGTATAGCCTCAAACAACAGCACCCTATTGTACATGGACTAGGCATGAGTATCAGTGGGGTGCGTATCCAAGTACCAAACCTCCCCATACTTTGATCTTAGGATACTGGGGTATATGTCCAAAAATGAAATATGTGTTCAGGCACGCTACAAACACTTGTTTGTTTATCGAATAATATCGTCAGGTATTGTTAGGAGACAAAGCAAATTTTACTTGTTATTGGCTGGTGTTGTAAACTATATAAAATTGTCCATGAAGTTAATGGAATTAAGAAAGTATGGAAGTCTTATTTCTCATCCACCTGAAAGGTTTAATTATTTTGATAAGATTGATGCCATGGGATTTAACCTTCTCATGCTTGGAAAAGCCACTGTTGGAGAAACACAAGGTCTGTACAGAGTGTATCACGCAGCACAACCCACATCATAAATAGAAAGCATATAGCACTTTAATTTAAGACTAGTGAAATTAATGGTACCTAATACCCTGATTACTCCACTGTGCAAGAATGTCCCTCGTGACTTCGCTACCAAAAACCATCAGAAACAACTGGTTTGCCTCGTCCAGTGTGAGTTCTTCCCCCAAGTTGAGTTTTTTTTCCACCTTAGGTCCCAAGGTCAGATTTTTTCCCACCTTAGGATCACCCATACTCTTCTGCCCCTCGGCCCTATCACCCAACCTTTTCTCAACACTCTTCCCAGCCATTTGACCTGCCTCAGCACCCCTGGTGGCCATCATCCGCCTCTCTGCCGCGGCCGCCATCAGCTCCCGCTGGAGCTTTCGGCTTTTAACCTCTGGCGACTCCACAGGAGACTCACCCGAATATCCAGCGTTCTCCCACGGCTTGCTTCTCTTCGGCTCCGGCGACTCGTGCTGCATGCTGATCCTCATCGCCATCCGCAATTCTTCCTCCTCTTGATCCGCCATTGCAGCCTTTCTCCGGATCAGGCCCAAATAAGTAGGAGCCCCAGACTTAGCAAAACTATCGGGATTAAACTTCGATGCCCACAGATACGTACACGTCTCCGTGTGTGTATATGTACAACTACAGATTCGATATGGCAGAAAATTGAAATTTCTGATGCGTATATTTATGTTGCTGGAGATCGATCGGGCGAGCACAATCAGAAACAACAAAGTAGTGATCCAAATTGAAAACCCTAGGAAAAGAATGTCTCATACGAATCCTTACAACTTTTGCAGGTATTACATCCGATGAAGAAATACAGGCTGGTTGAAGCTAAGATAAGGGGATCCTTCTCTTGGTGGAATTCGACTTTCTTGTCTGTGGAAGTACGATTCTGTTCTTGTGAGTTAAGCAGACGCCGGAGGTATCGATCGGGGAAAATCTTTATGTTTTTATTGGTCAATCAGATTGGGATAGACTCTTGAATGAAAAACACGTGGACGAAGCTAGTTGCCTTTCACGGAGAGTAACGTTTGTATTCCGGTAATAGAATATCGCCCGCGGCGTTGAGATGTCGGATGTGATTTCCTTAATTTGGTCGGAAAATGAATTTCCTTTGGGCATATTGATTTTAGTGGAGGATATGTCCGTGCCTAATCACAATTCGCGTAACGTATCACTGATGATATATATACCTATTAGTCTATAGGTCATTTTTAGTCTTTCTTAATCAAACTTGATAATTTTTTATCTTCGTGATAAAAAAATATTATTTCAAAATCTCGATTCGAATGAGTATTAAAATTTTTTTTATAAATTCCTTAATTTTTGTAAATCTCAAAATACATATGATAAAAATTATTCACTTCGTATAAATAAATAACATTCAAATCCCATGAAAGTAAATAAAGAACTTAAGTCTTTAACCAACACTATGACTACCTCCTGTTAGAATAGAAATAAAACATTTTTTTTTTATATGTAGGTAAGAAGTTTTATTCGAGTTAGAATTGCATCTTTAAATTTAATCCCAACCACCTAAAATCATGAAAGTTAGTTTGTGTCTCTACTACTTAAAAACTCTCCCTTGTTTTATTACCAGAGAATGTTTGTGCCTAAAGACACATACCAAACATAATAGATTGCGTTAGTTCAATTCTGGCTTATAAGATTTAAATAATTCAGTCACTATATTAAAAAAAATATTGTAATACATCATCTAATCTAATTGATCAATCAAAATTTATCGTCGTTATTATGACGTTTTTTAGGACCAAATAAGTAACAGTGAGTTTGAAATTATGTTTTTATACCAATCCATACGTACATATACGTCGGCACCCGACATCCCTTCCTTCATCGAACATCAATACCTTAATCATTAAAAAATATATACAGTAAATAAACAACTAGTTAGTATAGAACTCAAATAAAGCGTTAAATTATTACTCCAATTTGATATTAGTTTATTTTTCATTTTGTTATTTATATTTTGGTTAGCTATTTGATTTTGTTTTCCTTAAAACTCAATTCTTATATCTTCAATAAACAAAAAAGAATAAGACACAGTAATAATTAGGGGTGAAATTAGTTCGG
>JABCMJ010011871.1:0-11768 GCA_014822125.1 Arbutus unedo | reverse complement strand
AGGAAAATCTTGTATGCTCCCTATTACCGGTAATACTACCGGTAATACATGTTCGTTTGTGGTAATTCCAGCTTTTCTCTAATTTCGGGCAGTGCACTCTATTACCGGTAATTGCAGTCCTATTACCGGTAATTGCAGGTTCTATAGTTTTTCTGTTCTTCAGCAAATCTAAGCAGTGCACTCTATTACCGGTAATTGCAGGTTCTTTAGTTTTTCTGTTCTTCAGCAAATTTAGGCAGTGCACTCTATTACCGGTAATTGCAGTTCTATTACCGGTAATTGCAGGTTCTGTCTTAAATTTTCAAAAGTCAGTGTCTTCTACTACCGGTAGTACTGTATTCACTTCCGGTAATTGAACGTTTTGCCTTTCACGCTTTTCTCTTTACTTCCAATTTCTTGACTTGCTTTCCGTGAACTTCCAAACCTCATAAATCCTTGCCTAATACTTTATTTGCACACTAACAGCTCAAACTTGCGTTAAATGATAATGCTACATAAAAATGCGATCGATAGATAACAATTTCATACAAGTCAAGGGCTTTTGCCATGAAAATTACACAGTTTTGAGTGTGAATCCGCAACTAACACTTTCTATTGCCATTTTATTAGTTATATAAGTTGCTAAGGTCTTATATTTTTTGTTTGGTTTTAAACTGCAATATATTATTGAATTCATGTCAAAATTATTATTTCATTGTGTTGATGATAGGTTACAATTATTGTCTATTTTTCAGATGAACATGTACCATTCACAAACATCCAACTAAGTAGTAAAATAAAATAGTAACATAAGCAAAACATTTTCCGTTTCAATTTTCTTATCAATGGGTATGGTGAAAAGGTTGACTTTTACCAACTCCTTAACAAAGGCATTTTTCACCACCTTATTTTAAATCATTTTTTTTATTAATATGGATTTTAAGGTTTTGTCTTGTTCAAGTTATAAATTGTAGTTTTTATTTTCCTCAACAAAATGAGTGGACCAACATGCCTATATGGAAACCAAATATAAAAGTCAATTAATAGAAAATTGGTCAAAAGAATAAATATGAACTAATTTGGACTATTAAGGATATGTAAATTTAATTTATGAGTTAGGGTCCATTGTTTGAAAATTTTTAACACATGATGTCTTTTTATAGGTGGATTTGCCACTAAACATGAAGAGATAATTTTATCTGATAACATTATTACTTATAAAATTAACAAATAACGTTATTTGTTAAGGTATCTGTTAAAAACGGCATATGATATTAATTGATAAACACTAACATGCAACTTTATTTAATAAAATTATTGTTTCAAAATTAAAAGATAAAGTTATTTTCTTAATAGCTGAGTCAGATAACATTATATGATGGTTTGATATATCTATTAGCCAAATTAGAAAGCATAAAACATATAATTTTATCTGATAATATTTTTATTTCGAAAACTAACAGATAACATTGTGTGTTAAGGTATCTGTTTAAATTGACATAAATATTGACTGATAAACACTACCAAATATAGTAATCTAATAAGACAAATAAAATTATTTGTTAAGATATCTATTAAAAGCGGCAGATAATGGTAACTAAGAAATAATAACAAGTAATTTTATCTAATAAAATTATCGCTTTTATATCTAACAAACAAATAACGTTACCGCATGCTTATAAGAAGGGTCTTTTTAAAATTTATGTGCCAAAAATTCTTTCGCCTATAATTTAGTTTGAGATGGACTTATTGCGCTAAAAGTTCGTTCTTATGGACTTTTAATCAAATCTCCCAATAATTAATCCTAAATAGCATAAGACATTACGATAAAATGATTACTGTAAATTCGTTGAAGTTTGGAAAGTTCGTAAATTACTCTCGCATCTTTTAAAAGTTGGCTTTCCAATTATGCTGCCGCTTTTCTCAGATGCTATAACTCCAATGATAGAAACTACACGCATAAAATATAACGCGTACAAGTCTTAAACACATTACGCTGGGAAAAAGGTATATTTACGATGAACTTTATAATTTGTTAAAGAGTTAAATTATGATGACTTAACTTCACTTTTGGAGCTGGTACACGTAGTCTACAAATCATGAAACACTCCTGACCACTTAGACGACAATTTAGGAAGAAGATCATGAGCACACCAAATTTATGCAACTAAAGAATATTTGACGGATAAACAACCACCATAATATGCTAGTGATCTTGGAGTGTTGAGCTATTTTCTGAGCATTGAGGTCAAAAGGTCTAGTGATTAGTTATTTCTTTCTCAACATAAATATGTTAGTGACCTGCTACACTACACAAAACATTAGTTGGTAGTATCTAACTTTAACTAGGCCAGAATTGGCTCATTCTGTCAATGTTGCCTGTCAACATATACAAGCTCCTCGCCTCAATCATCTTATTGCAATAAAACGCATGTTACAATATGTTAAGGGTACTTTACATCATGGCTTGATTTTTCGACCAGGTCCTCTTCCCAACACCCTAAAATGTAATTGATGAATCATGAAACTGGTATTCAACAGAGTATATGTAGCATTTATATCAAGAACTTAATTTAACTTCGGACTAAATTATTTGTAATAGAGTAATGCTACACACAAGATCTTGCATAGATATCTCCGAAACCATTGGTTTCATGTAGATCTATGTGTCTAAAGTTTGTTTTTCAGAACTTACTCTCTATAATATCCTTTGATCGAATTTAATGAAAAAATTTATTTGTCTCCGTAAAACAAATAATGAAATTGTCATATAACATAGAACGATTTAGTCCAGATAATAGCTAATGATGGAAGGTTATTACGTTTTTACTTTCACTCTACATTTATATCGTGTGGTACAAATTAAAATATGAAATTCTATTTTATCTAGAATAATTTAGTCCAAATGGACACCAATTTTTTAAATAACATACCCAATAAGCCAATGATTTAATTTGACCAAATAGAACCATTATGAGTTATTATTTTGATTCCCATCTACTTATAAGAATAACAGATTATGTATTGATGTAATAAAAAAAATTATCATTCTGTAATGTGTTGAAGGCACTGTGTAAAATACTTGAGCTATTTTTTTTGCTCAATTTTTGCATTAAATTTTATAAATAAATAATATACATCTAACTATTTACAATATCATGGACATTTTCTGAGTTCTTAAACACACAATTGTACATGATGAAGAATGTGTCTCGAGAACACCCAAGAATTTTCCAAGTGATATGGTGGCATTAGACATACGACAACACCTAGCAAGCATGAACTTAGTTCTGATCAAAACCCACAAAAGCAAAGGCTCTTTTTTTATTTGTTTTCTACCCCTATCTTTCATCTAGGGTTTGAAGCTTTCTAAGTAAATCTTTATGCTACAAATGCAGTTATGTTCAGACATATCCGAATACAAATATATCTAAAATTGTTGGATACAAATAGAACATTTAATAATTTGTGGATCTAATGTGTATCTAACGATTTTGAACATATCTATATCTAAATATGTTCAAACATATCGGTGTTTTAGGCTTTTTGAATCATAAAACAGTTAGTAGAGAGAATCCAACCCCTAACATTAGTATACTCGATTGATTAATAATACCGGCATCTTTAATATCCATCATAATCCTACAATTCACCAAAAACATCATACGAGCAAAGAAACAATCTATATGAAACAATAGATAACGCAAACCAGCATTAAATATATATATCAAAACCATTCCAAAACACTTGTCTTAGAAACAAGAAATGCCACGAGTTTAAGCTTGTTTGAGCTCTTAAAACACACAAACGAACACACAACGGGTGATGCAAGGAAAGAGCCATATCTTACCCATGCAAAAACATACCCCTATTAAACTAGGAAAAAGTTTAAAGCTGTGATCTTAAAACCAAAATAAACTAAAACCCATATTAATATTGTTCTGGTTGCTGTTCTTTTTTTGGTGGAAGAAGTCAATTCCGAACCGTAATCCTTCCTTTACTAAAGCCAACTCCATCAAGAACCATACAAGTTGCGATCTTGACTTCCTCACATTTTCTATAGCTATGGATCCACCAACTTTTTCTCTTTTTCCCTTTATTTATTCCCTACCTGCAATTAGAGAGACATAAACTCAATACCTCGTACATATAGTTCAAATTCATTTAGAGTACTTGTGGCGTGAATTTGAATGAATATCATAAAGGGCGGAGCCAAAATTTTACTCACATATATATATCCGGCTTTGATATTCAAGCATTCAGGTTTCCCGCTGCAGCCTTAATCCTCTCCACAATGCAAGTGATGAGGTTGTTCACAGTGGCAATAGATCCAATGGAGAGTTTTCCACTAGGAGTAGAATCAACCAGAATTTGAAAAGCAACAATTACCAGAGTTCCACCAGCACCACCATGAAGGGTTGTCAGCCCCTCTGGTAGGATAGCAAATCCTGATGACAGAAGAGCAACATTGTCCGGGTTTCCCTCGAACATTACCATGTTGATGCCATGATCATCAACAGGGGCGTAAATGACAAAGGAGCCAGTCGGATCACAGCAACTTTCTTGAAGTATCAACATGCCATTCTGGGGTTCATCAGGCATCTATGAAGAAGATCCGTAAAATGGGATTACTTCAAAAACAAATCAATATGTGGACAGATGAGAAAATTGAATCTGTAAACTTACATTTACATGAAAGAGCGAAATGCAGTTGCCCATTTCTCGACCATTGGAAATATGAGCCACTTCTTCAACCGCACCATCATTAGAAAGGATGTCCCATTGTGTTCATTAGGCCATCAAACTGGTGATCAGTGCTACTAAATATATAACAAAAGTAGAGAGAGAGAGAGAGATAGAGAGAGAGAGATAGAGAATCAGAGAAATACATTTTGTGATACCTCTGTTTGATATTGCTCATTGCAAGGAAAATCGAACACTCTTTTAGTTGGAGACGAAAGCCAGAAAGAAGTCGCAGCATTGATCACAGTACCATAACGGCAGCCCGGATCATTGACTACCTTCCGCGTCATAACCCTAACATCACCAGCTCCACTTCCTCATAGTGTTGTCTAAGTATGAGCAATGGAGGGTCTAACACTACCGTAGAAGCTTATCACCATTTGCTCTGCCACCCTCAACAACCCCCTCCTTCTGCGGTATCAACAAATTTGTAATTAATAATAGGGGATAATTTGTAATTAATTGTATGATTTTTCTCTTTTAATAAGGAGAAATGTAATTCGATCCAGCACTGCTAATACAGACATCAGTAGTGAGAACATTTGTTGCCATGGTACTGGCAAAGCGTTCGCAATGCCTGCCAGGCCAGAGTTCACTAGTGGCTTGTATATGTCATCAATTGGCTTGTCTTCCACTTCAACATGTTCTATCCATGTAACCTATAAACATTTCAGAGAGAGAGAGAGAGGGTGATTATTGATTATCTAATTGTGACAGTGATGAAATTTATTTAAGTGTATTTCACCTTTGAATGTCCATCAGGCATTTCCTGAATCAAACACCCAGATGGCCTTCTTTGACATTTCGCTAATGGGGATGGGAATAAACTGTCCAGAGAGAAATCCACCACTGCCCAACTCCCATCAACATGGTGCTTGCAGTACCTCACAAAATGCATCTCTCGAGTCGGTACAACTGGCGAAAGCTCTTGGAATTCAGCATTCATTTGGAAATCAAATCAAACGTTTATGGAATGTTCATAACAATGGCAATGAAATGATAAATGAAGCTCCATTTGATTACCATTTGCAAGGCTCCATTGTTGGTCCCTCCTACTCCTGGTAATAGGATTTCGAGTGTTGTAGCATTCGCAATGATCCCAGCAGACATAGTCGACCAGTGACGCTATGTTATCATCAAAGATGTTGAGCATTAAACCTCATCCATGAAACTTTTTGAAACATTTGCTATATATAGATATATGCATATATGAGGCTTACCACATCCATGAAAATATCAGCAAGGTTATTACGACACATCAGAACAATGGCAATTGCACATGATGCTTCAGATTTGAAGGGTGGTTGTCGAAGCCCTATATCTCTGGGAAATGCCTTGAAGTACTAATCTTGATTTAGGACAAAATTGCTGCAGTTGCTGTCAATGTTCGGGATCCACAGCAGTTCTCCGCATTGGGCCATCCCAATTAGCTCTTCCATGGCTACAACAGCGAACTCAAGTATCATCTGCTCATCAATCTGAAGTGCAAATGGTCCAGCAATTGACCTAAACATGTCCCCTGCTCCATACAATTGCTCCCCTCCTCCCACAAATTACCCATTGAAAGGTGGTGAATTGATGGTGAGATTCCGCATTGGCTTGCCAGTATACTTATTCGCTACAGCAGTAATCCTGTCCCCCTAAAACCTAATGGAACAAGATTATCGAAACTACAAACATCATGAGGTATGTTAAAAACTTATAGGCCTAACTAAACTGGTAAATCTGTTTTAGAATAACTAAATGGTAATAGGAATTATATACCTCATGTCGTAAACGAGAATTCTCAACGCGGAGCTGATGTTCATCAAAAGATAATTCACCTAAAGCAGTAGGGGATCTACAAGCAGGGCAAGCTGCATTGTTCAGAGCTTCTTTGTATCTCATGTTCTCAAGACGAAGCCTTTCGTTGTCCACTCGAATGTGAGGAATTACCTTTTATAAGGGGAAAAAATTAAATTATTTTTGGCCCTTTAGTGTGGGTTTTTCAAATAGTTCATGTTGATTTGTAAGTTTTTTTAACCTTATTGAATACGAATATTAAATTCTTTGCAAAAAAAATTAAGGGAAAGGATAGAAATAATAAAGAAATTATTTTGAAAAGTTAGCATGCTTTTTTTTTCTCTCTAATTGCTCTCTTCTTCTGTCTTTATTAAGTGAAGTTGCTAAATATTTTTCTATGTAATTAAAAATGTTCGAAAACTAAAATTTAAAACATAAGTACAAAGTTGTTCAAAACATTCATTCTCAAAATCTTCGATTGCTTCGTGTTTTTTAATTTTTATATATTTAGTTTTGTTTATAAAATTTTGTCAATTTATTTTACTTGTTGAGTATATTTAGCATAGCTTTATCTAAGAGGTAGAAATAATTAAAAAAGAATGTTGAAAAAAATAAGTAAAAGAAAAAAGAAAGAGTTTGACCTTCGAGTGCGCTTGTTTTGGAACCGAAACTTGATTTGCAGAGGCTTCAAACCCAAATCAACCCCAAGTTCCTTCCTTTGCTTGTCATCTGGGTGTGGGCACTCTTTGAAGAAACTGGGCCCACCAACCAACAAAAACAGAACATAAAAATAAAGAAAAATATCAGTCCAAAGAAATAAGAAGATTTGAAGAAAATGAGTTTTCTTTATTTATGTTCAAAAGAAATTTCTTAAAAATTATTCTGCAACCGATATAATGAAATGCAATAGTTAAGTCGCAAAATTATGTTTGTTATAAAATGGCTCACGTTTCCATTGCTTAAATCTAATGCTGAGTGTGATGCTAATAGCGCCTTCTCTTCTTGATTTTCTTTTGACCATTAGCATCCACATGATCATCTTCTTCATCGCCTAAGACAACCTCCTGGCCCATTTCGCTACCGGATTGGTTTTCGAGCTTGTCATCCCTGGTCCTTTCCATGCAGTTCTCTTTTGCTAGTTGGACTAAGATGAATACGTTAAGTTGTCTAACATTCATATCCATGGATCCTTAGAGCTTGAATTTTAAATCACTTTTAGAAACAAATTTATCTCAATTGAATATTAGTAAGTGCTTGATCAAATCATTAAATAGTTGAATTAAAGTTCTAAAACCCAAGACTCTTGATTGAGAATTTTAGTCCAAATATTCTTTAATCAAGAATTTAATGAATCCGTAGTTTTAATCCAAGAATTTAATTATTTGATCGAGCACTTGAAAATACTCAACAGATTTAATTTAATTTAGAAAAAATAAAAAAATTCAAATAAAAAATTTAAATCATTGAAGCGGAATCCAAATGTAGACCATATATAAGATGGATAATCATTGTTTAGGTAATGAGTAAAATAACACTTGATTATTAAGAGCTCTTATAACTAAAAAAGAATAAATCGTTACCCCTAAAATAGAACTTTCTTTTTCCATCTAAGAAGAAATAGTTTTTTTTTTTTACCTGCATGTCAAAGCGTATATCCAAATATTGGGAAGATAATAGGTATATACATACATATAGATATGAATGTATGTACGAATGGACAAAATTGTGGAGCATATTTATTCATACAATGCCCCACGAATGTATATATGTATATACGAATAGACAAATACTCTAACACTATACATTCATGTGGTCCTTCTAATATCACCCATTTACGTGGGTTCTTTACGCTTGATCATGGATCTCACATAAATATTTAGTGTTAGAAGATAGTGGATATAAAGTGTTGGTCTACTAGTAGGGGCGGTACTGTGTAGAGACTAGAGAGCTCCAGTGATGCAGTGAAGTGTATGATTGGATAAGTGCAACACGAGAACAATGTCAAACCTTATTTGAACTAAAGATACTCCCTCCTTGAACAAACGAATTGAGTAAAACACTCATTTTTTATTAATCAATTAACAACTACTTAGGACTTAGGCTTACAAAGCAATTTATAGAGAAATATAACCCTATACCAACTTAGAAACGAAATAATAAATATTTGGACTTGCTAATCTAACCTAAATAAAAGAAAATAAGAAAATTATTAAAAAAACAAAAAATTTTGATTTGTTTAGGAAATCAAATACTAGAAAGAAATATAAGATTGCCAAAACAGATGGCGACTAAAACGGAAATTCCTGCGAAAAAATATAAGAAAAGTAAATATTTTCTAAAATGACAAATTCACTGTTTCAGAGGCCTAAACAAAGGAATTAGGCTAAAATCCACCAAGACTCGTGATCTAAATATCAATGAGCCTTGATCAGAATGATATTTTGCTTCAACCATAAGATCCACGGGTCAATCTACCACCAGTCCATTTAGCCAATGACCAATCTAAGCGTTCCAAAAATATGGACGCAATCCGTTTGGCATCATCCTCCCCAGCTTGAAAGGACTTCACCCTCGAAGTAGAAGCATCAGAAGATGAGTTATTCTTTTCCATCTCCGCTCATGCTAAAAAATTGGCAACCTCCCCACCAAGTGGTTTGGTTACTACATCTTTTAACGATAAAAGACTAATCTTTGTGCCACCAAATATTAGGCTGTAAGTATTGGTGCCGCCATCATATTTAACTTTTCGGTCATATTGCCAGGGTCGTCCCAACAGAAGATGACAAGCATCCATAACAATAACGTCACACCAGATCTTATCATTGTATTTTATACCAATTGAGAAAGACACAAAGTAACGTTTTGAAACTTTTACCTCATTGTCTTTTTTCAACCAAGCCAACTTGTAAAGACTGGGATGCGACTCTGTCATCAAATTGATCTATTTCGGCATTGCCTCCCCAAAAATTACGTTGAGGAAATTACGTTCTCGCAACTCCCTGAGTCAATCACAAAACGACAAACTTTGCCCCCAATGGTGTAGGTTGATTGAAAAATATTGTTGCGTAACAAAGACTCTCCATCAGCACCTTGATGAGCACAACAAGCTCGCCAAACTACCAGCAACGGACCTTGATCTCCAACAACATCCTCCTTGTCAATAATTTGCTCGTTACCGTCGTATGCGAGCTCGTGATCATACCCCGCTGTCTCCTCCTGGCAGTCTTCTGTGTCTAGGAATAAGGCCTTTCCAAGCCGATCGGCCTTCCAGCAATCAACAGCACGGTATCCTGGCTCGCAGTCTTCTATGCGATTTTTCAGAATAATGGTCGCTGGTGTCCAAGCAGTACTATTCCAGCTAGTCGTTATCGGTTTCCTACTGAATCGTTGCTCAAGTGTTACAGCTCTTTGGTGGGCATCTAAAACTAAGAATATGTCGTACATATCTAACTCATTCTTAATCGGTTGGCGTAGCCCGCCAACAAATCGAGAAATTTGTTCTTCTTCTATTTCTGTAAGGTCAATCCTAGCCATGAGCTGATAAAACTCGTTGGTGTAATCGCCAACTGTACGTGTGTCCTGCCAGGGATTTTACAGTCGCTATTACATTAGCCGCGAATATTTATAAGGCAGAAACGCGGCGCACATCTTCTTCTTTAACTTATCCCAATCCCTAATTTTCTCCTTGTCCTGCCTCTGCCTGGTAATCTTGAGTTGTTGCTACCAAGAAGAGACCCTTCCCCAAAACCTAGTAGCCACCAACGGTACCCTCCTGTCCTTTAAAACCTCTTTGAATCCTATAATATCTTCAATGGCGTTAAGCTAATCAAGAAACTATTCTAGTGTCAGACCCCCCTGAAATTCAGGCAAATCAATCTTCAAACCCAACTCCTAATAATGAGAATTGCGGTTGCTAACTACAATATCTTGAGCCCGTCTCTTTGGCTGACGAACTTCAACAAAACGATTAGAGTTATCAACATTTGAGCCCTCAAACTCCTCTTGAGTGATAGGGTCGTGCGGATGCTAGTGAGGTTGGGTAGCAACTTCCAGAACCTCGAGGCGTTGTAAGACAACCCCAAGCATATACTCCAATCGAACGTAACATTCGCCTGTTCGAGCTTCTCGGTTACCGTCATCACGTTCATAAATTTCGTCAACAATGGCAATTCTAGGTCCACATCCTCGACCTTCAGCACGTCCTCCGGTCATAGTCAGGATTGGAACTTAGCTCTAATACCAACTGATGCAACAAAGCGTATGATTGGATAAGTGCAATACGAGAACAATCTCAAACCTTATTTGAACTATAGGTACTCCCTCATTGAGCAAACGAATAAAGTAAAATACACACTTTTTGTTAATCAGTTAACAACTACTTAGCCCTTAGACTTACAAAGCAATTTATAGAGAAATATAATCCTATACGAACTAGGAAACGAAATAATAAAATTTAGGTTTGCTAATCTAACCTAAATAAAAGAAAATAAAAAAATTACTAAAAACGAAAAATTCTGATTTGTTTAGGAAATCAAATACTAGAAAGAAATATAAGATTGCCAAAATAGACGGCGACTAAAACTAAAATTCTTACGAAAAAATATAAAAAAATAAATCTTTCCTAAAACGGTAAATTCACTTATTTGGAGGCCTAAACAAGAGAATTAGACTAAAATCCAATGGGGCCCATAATCTAAAGATCAATGGGCCTTGATCAGAACGACGGTTTGCTTCAACCATAAGAACCACGGGTCAATCTACCACCAAATCGTTTGGCTCATGACCAATCCAAGCGTTCCAAAAATATAAACGCAACCCGCTCGACATCATACAATCCCAATAAAAAGTAAATTTTCTCGAACTTTTTATTCTCTGTCTTTAGTTTCCCCTTTTTTATGTTCAACTTATCAAAAAACTAGATAAAAAAATTTAAAAATAAAGAGATTGACAGAAACAAACAAACTGAAGACCCAATTGGATCCATGAAAAATTTGGAGACCATTCAGAAAAGTAAATCATCCGCACCAAAAATATAAAAATTCAGTGTGACAATTTTACCGCATTAAAAACCGGTTCAAGGGCGTAAGGACGAGAAGAAGATCCCCTTACTCCACCCACAGCAGCAGGTGTCAATGGCGACTTTGGTACTGGAGTCATCTTATCTAGCTTTGTCCCTGCAAGCATTCACAGATATACATAATGTGTACGTATATATGCAATCTCTATATCTATATAGGTACGATTAGATAAATGTATCTTCTGCA
>JABCMJ010011868.1:0-39035 GCA_014822125.1 Arbutus unedo | reverse complement strand
AAAATTGATGCAAAAATTCCATAATTTTCTGAACCTTTTTTGATTTATTTCCATTTGATTTACCAAATCCTTTTCGGCACAAATAGGAGTTTAGCTTGTGTCCCAACTAAATTGCACTTAAGATCCTTTTAACTGATTAAAATAGTAATTAAACTCTATTCCTAACGGATGTTAAATAGATGTTAATAATTAGACTAAATAAAGTCCGAATTGATAGTTTAAGGTCTAAATAAATGAAATTAATAGTTTAAGGATATTTTAAAAATTTTAAACATAAATTAAGGATGAAGTAAATATTTTACTCTTTAAAAAATGATAATATCACCAAGTAATTATTAGTCACACGAAATAATATTAGAATTCGTCTCATTATCATATAGCCTACTATTTCAGGTGAGTGAATACCGTGATTTGGACAATAATAATAATATGATTGTTTATTGGTTATTAATTTGTTAACTCGATTAAAAAAACATGATTGCTTCAAAAAATAAGCAAATCAGGAGAGAGAGAGAGAGAGAGAGAGAGAGAGAGAGAAGAACCATAGTAATCAAACACCATGAAGCTAATTACAATTCTAAAAGTAATAAAAAAGTGAGCTAAATAATCTTTCATGGGCATTGAAAATATAATCTGTCCAAAATTAGGGATTCGCTCCTATTTTGTGTATAATGAATATATGGGTGCCACTAGCAGTGTAATTTGCTCAATCACTATATTGATAAATCACTATTCTTTGATGATCAAAATGAAATTTTTTAATTTGATCGGACTTTTTTATTAAATTATTTTTTTATCCTTATGTAAAATAAATTTGTTATTTTTCTGTCTTTCGTCAGCTTTTTATAAATTATTAATTCGTCTGAACGAAAAATTTCAGAAAAAATATAAATAATAAACTAAATTTAAAAAAAAAATACATAAAAAGACAAAAATAATTTTCTATTTGTGCTTGTTCATCGTTCTCAGTGAACTTTTTTTTTAATTTTATACTTTTATAGATTCCATTCGTTGAGACAAACCAACAATAACTTGCTTATTTGTAAGCACTTTTTGTCTCTGCCCTTTTTTTGTATTTGTTATTTTGGCCTCAGATTTTTATGAATTATTCGTCTATCTCGACTGAAGAAATCTAAAAAGTATAAAATCATGTTCCAAAACTAAAAAAAGTTCATTAAAGACAATAAATAAGCACAAACACCATATTTTTAGATTATTTTTGTCTATTCTAAGTTTGTTTTAAATTTAGTTCATTATTTATATATAACTTTTTTGAAACTTCTCACCGAGACGAACTAACAATTCATAAAAAGTTAACGAAAGATAAAAAATTACAAAAGCAATTTACATAAGGATAAAAAAATAATTTAATAACAAAGTCAAGCCAAATTGAGTTTTTGGCGAAAGATTTTAGAAAAGTAAAAAAAATATGAATAAATTTAAAAAATTCAAAAAAAATAAAAAAATTGTATATTTTGGATTTTTTTATCTTTAATAAACTTTTTAAAAATTTCGTTCATAGTTGTTACTTTTTTTATTCTCTCATCCATACGAATAATTCACAACGTGAATGTTTTTAACCAAAAAAGAAGGGCTAATATTTATTAGTCAGTCTTACCTTAATACAATTTTGTGACACAACAACGTAAGTTCATATATTATGTTTTCATGAATTGATTGCCTAGTCAATTGTATAAGTTGGGATATAATTTAAAGTGAACGAGGAGATAAAAAAAAAAAAACTCAATAATTTAACACACAATTACGTAATTCAAATGTGGACCAATGAGATTGAAGTTTGCAATTAGACAGCTTGATGTACTCTGCATATATTTTAAAGGTTATTCTTAACTTTAAAATATTACAGTTCTCAAATTTTACTATTTTATTATTAATTTTTAAAACAGAGATTAAATATTTGATCTAATTAATTTAATCATTGATTTATGAAGGAACCGTGTTTTTAATTCGGTAATAAAAGAATTTATGGATTTTAATATTATTAATAAAGTATTTTTCATATTTAAAAATAAATTTCAAGTGCTTTAAATTTTTTTTGCGCGGTTTAGTTTTATTCGTTTATGCTTATACATCTATATTACAACACAGTGGGGTCCTCCTCCAAATATATTTTCATAAAAACAACCAAGATTGATTTGATTTAATGGTTAAAATTAGGAATTGCAATCTCGTCTGATCTAATCCGTCCCATTCCGTTTCCCGCCCCAAATAGGTAGGGGATTCGGGAAATTTTTTGGGGATCAGATAGGATTCGGGGATAAATTTTGAAAAAAAATGGGAAACAGATAAAATTCGGAGTTATGTGTCTCCACCCTGATCCTGCCCTCGCCTCATAAATTTTAATCCTGGTTTTTAATTTTTTAGTGTTTCTTTTAATTTTTAGTTCCATTTTCACATATGTTAATGATACAAATTTGGGTTTTATCTTCAGACTACCATATTAATAATGCATCATAAGGGACAAGGCCTAATGGTTATTACAATATTCTTGAACAATTTTGGTTATTGTTATTATGATTGAAACTTATAAAATAATATTATGTTTATTTTAATTAGTTATTGTTATTATTTTTAAATATTTTATATTATAGAAAATGAATAACTTTTGTTTAAGAGTATTTCATGCTTTTATTTATTCTCTTTTATTATTTTTTATTTTCATATTTTAAATAATTATTAATGTAATTTTTTTTATTTTCGGATCTCCAATCTTCATTTGGAGATCTCCGTTCCCCGTTCAGGGCGGGAGTGGAAGGCAAAAATAATCCTTGTTTAGGGATCGGGATAGGGATGCAAATTGAATATAAGTTCGAAGATCAGGGAAATTGAGACAGTAACATTCACCCCGATCCACTTGTTGCCATCCCTAGTTAAAATTGATTACGAAAAAATTGCATAACAATCCTAACTAGCCTTCATTGATCTTGCAACTTTTTAAAAGTAACAAAAAAACACATTAATGCTCACTATTTCTCTCTCTTTCTCTTTCCATGCAGTTAAAAACTCTTTTTTTAAAACTAATTAATTTCTATAAATGCTTACTTTCAAAGATATAGTACATATGTACTTTCTCTAAAAAATATATTAATACATGGTCCGGACTAATCTATATTATAATATACAACGGTGTGAGGTTTTTAATCACTTTTTCACAATAACGGCTAAGATTATTTTGATCTAATGACTAAAATGCATTATAAAAATATTACACAATATAACATGTTAATAGCTTAAATGATAGCTAAATTAGAATCCTAATATAAATTTAATATTGTTAGTGGTGCCATAGGCACGGATAATACATTAGTATAATACATATCGATATATACATGCTTACACATATATAAACATTACATATATATTTATAGCATGGCCTTACATAATATATGACATACATATACTTGCATAAATATGTACATATATGCATACCAATTCCATATTTATTTTACACACATACATACACACTCCATACTTTCTCCATACTCCACCTCTTACTTTCCCCACACTCATCTACACCACCATGATCATCAGCATCAATTTCACACTCCTAGTCCACCCCTTAATCACACTTTCACTCAACCTCGCCCTGTAAATACCCCACCACTCTCTTCCATTTTTGTACCAAGGAGAAGAAAGAGGGAAGGAAGGAAGGAAGGAAACCCACTTGAAGTCCCACAATTCAATTCAATGTCCAAATTCACTTTAAACCTTCAATTGAGGTAAATCATCCATCTCTAAACTCTCAATTGATGTTTATGTACACACATGCATAACACATGTACACATATGTCATACATACGTACTACATGCATAGTATACATATGTTATACATCATAGTATACATTGTATTGCATACATATCGTTATATGATATATATTTAATACTTTGACATACCAAATACTTTACTACATCTTGTCAACACCTCTTCCTTACGATGGTCATCACCACACCGTAGCATTCCCTACCTTCTCCATGTTTCAACATCACCAGATGATTTTTCTCCCCCCATCATCAGCTTTCCCTTACACCACTGCCACCCCCTAATCCCTTCCTCTCCAACATGCCAACACTACTGCTTCCACCCTCTCTCTCCTACAATCCTATCTCCTCACTCAACCTTATCTCATCTATTTCATTAGCAACAAATTCCATTTTACTTTCATATACCTCAAAACACTCTTCAGTACCATTAGGCCCCGTTTGTTAAACTTCTTTGTAATTTGGGACTCGTAAGATGATGGGATTAGAATGTGATCTATAATACCAAGGGATTATTAAAATCAGTGTATATATTTATTTGTACTCGGGATAGGATTAATAGTGCATGATTCGTGTTTGTTTGCAAAGGGGGTGGATGGGATTAAAATACATATTTTCTAAATTTGCCCTCACCTTGATCATTCCAAAATAAACGAAAAATAAAGTCTTTGACCAACAAAATAAAAAATGAGCATCTTTTTTTATTTATCTATTTTAAATTTCTATAAGTATGAAATCTTTTACAAATAATTGTTTGGTGATGTTGGATTTTCAGAGCCATACAATCCTCCCTCTCTTTGTCATAACCTACCATGGTGAGTAGTCAGCCAACTACAGGAGATGTGGATTATACCCCTCAAATAAAAGAGCAGACAAAAAATAACAATATAATTAATTCTCAGTACTTTTTTAAATGAAACCTATTTCTAAATAAATAGAGCAAAATTATGTTCAGAATTGTTATACTGTCCCAACAATTTTTTTTGGTTTAAGCTAAAATATACCAATGTTAACAAAATTATTCTTTTTGTTACTTAATTATAAAAACCAAGAAAATCTAACATTTGAATAAATGAACCAAGGGCAAATTCGTTAATAAATTTAATACCATGGGATAGGATTATGAATACCTGGTCCCCCAGGCACTAAGAATGTGGGCTAATGGTTGGATTGGCTATCCCATGGGTTTCATAATCGACCCATTTTTTGCCAACACAAACACTGAGTTAGGAGTCCCATGGGTTTCATAGTCCAAGGGATAGAGTGTGGAGGGTTAACAAACATGACCTTAATTTGCATCCACTCCCCTTTCCTCCTTCAGCCCTCACTGTTTCAAAGTGACTTACAAAGTTTTAGGGAGTGAGTGAGTAATCCAATTATGAGGAAGAAGTAAGAATTTTGGTGGGTTTCTCTTCAAACCCACCTAGATCCAATACAAATTCCATTTCATCAATCTTGCTTCTAATCTTTAAACACAAGGTAAACATTCCATTCCCAAACCTTAATTTATATTTATGATCAATCGAAACTATACCTCAACTAGTTCATTTCACTTCTGTCTCTTTCTGATGCTTTGAAAAATGATCCGACCAACCAGTCGAGCTTAACTCTCAACTTGTCAAACTTAACTCTCAATCGGTTTATTTTGATTACGTCTAATATTTTGAAAACATGCTCAACCGGTCAAACGTACATCAACCGGAACCAACCTATCTCTCAACTTGTTGAACTATCTACTGTTTCATTTTGAACTTTGGCCTAATAATTGGACTTAGAAAGTCTAATGCATCGACCCATGTACCATGTTTATATAACAGATATTAACTATAATTTGCATCCTTGCATACTTTATTTGAATTTCCATATTAAGACGTGAGACCCGGGCATTGCTAAAATTATATTATTAACCTTGAAGCAACGTAGATTATGTTAAAGCAATATTTTTACATCGCATTCATACTTACGTGTTTTCTCGCACTTTTAATTATTGCCTTGATATTTAAAAACTTATTGATGACGAAACACCTGGGATTAGTAGAATATAGTTGACATTGAATTTAGAAATCTTGGAGACATGTTTGAACGAGGACATGGTATTGTTGATACTTGAATATTGATGCATGATCATTTCTTCGTCGTGGCGTGTGTTTGAGGATGTCATTAGCCATGATGTGATATAAATCATATTATGACTATATCATGAAGTGTCATTAGTTGTATTGCGTCTTTAGTCAAATTGTGTCATTAGTCGTATCGTGTCACAAGCCAAGTTATGTATTTAAGTTGTGTTTTGTCTTTTAAATAAAATCTGGCAATAGTAGAAGTGAATTGAAGTATGATATCTTGTTCTCAGACACGATGTACGAAAAATATAACGCTCAAGAATACAACAGTTGGGAGCCTGGTGGTCGGGAGCTAATGTACGAAAATATAGTGATCAGAAACATGGTCAGCATAGTGGCAGGATCATATCAAACGAGAGCATCACAAATACATGAGATTGGATATTGATTATACGGCAACGCTTGTGATGAAATACTTGTGACGACCCAAGTTTGATTATACAAGCAATGCTTGTGACGATCTAGGAATTATCACGATCAGTATGGTTTGACATTGGGGATACTATTGTTGGAAACATTGAGGTTTTTGACTTAGTGATTAATCTTGTAGATTATGTTACAATCACATTACCCTTTGACAACTCTTGATTATTTAATTTTGCACTTATGTGTATTACTTCTGCTAAACTACGCACTCATTCATGTTTTGTCAATACACATAAATTGGGATATAAAGGTAGAATTTGTTTACCAAGTTTTATTGCTCATGGTGTTATATTCCACCCCTGATATTTTAGTCTAGGTACTGAAGACAGAAGTAAAGACCCATACTATCTGGCCGATGTCAACACCGTGGACGAGGACTTCATTGAATGTTAGTTTACCTGAAGTAGATGCTTCATATCTCCACTTTTTGAACAGTTTTTCGAATGTATACTACCTTTGTCAAAGTGAATTCATATTTCATATATTGTATCCATCAAACTTTTACTCTTAGTCCTTTTAAAGGAAATAGCGATAAATGATTTTTTGAGAAATCTTTTATTTAACGTTTCTAAATTTTGTCGTGTTATAATTTCAATAAAAGTTTAGAATAAGATATTAAAAATATTTTAGATTGTTGATACTATGAAAATTATCAGTTCTACGTCACATTATTGCGGCAAAAATACATTAATGAAGTTTAAAGGAGGGTATAAATTAACGTGAGGAAATATCTCTCATTTAACTTTTTAAGGTCTACGCATAACACAAAGTTATTACTAATGTTAATAAAGGGACAAATATTCAACAATATTTTTCATATTCAGTTAGCTATCGAAACATTCGAGATATATTTTAGTGGGTTTTTGGGAGAGATTTTAGAAATGGATTTTGGATTCTAGGTTAATGGAGCGTTTGGGAGGGATAATGATAACGTATTCTCTCAAAATGCATTTTGAAAACAGGCATAAAGTGCTACAACTGTATTGCCCCATATAAATTATTGGCCTAATAACTAGTTGGAGCCTAATCACGTGACCCAAATGACTTAAGTATAAGTTATTAGTGGTAGTTTAAATGACTCATTATATATCTAATATCACCCATGTAGACTTTTGATGTGGAATAGGATGTCACAATCTTTCTATTTTTAAGATCTCACACCCTCGCAAAGGGTCTAAAAACTAGAGTCATCACGGGCTTACCTAGGCCTGTTATCTAGTAACCACGCAAATTTTCGTTCCCACTCGATGGTGTACACGAGTCGCTTTAATACCATCTTTAACGTCCCATATAAATCACTGGCTTAATAAATTGTTGAAGTCTAACCACGTGACCCAAAATTCTTAAGTCCAAGTTATTGATAGTAGTTTACGTGCCTCATTATATACCCAAGATTACCTATGTAGACTTTCGATGTGGAATAAGATGTCACAACAACTAAAAAATAAGTCCGGAGGTATTTTCGGATCCTCACTCCGAATTTTCAAGTTTTGATGACTATTTTGCGCTTTACTTTATAAATAATTAAACAAATATCAAGATGTACATATACACATATTATGTATTTATATAGTTTAGAGAGCTATTTATCTATTTATTATATGCGTATTTATATTCTTTATACTTATATTTATTTTTATATTAATATGAATATACATATATTATTTACGTGTTTAGAAACATATCTATTGTGTATTTTTACGTAGTTATTTTATTTATTTATATTGTACATGTTTATATAAATCTTTTATTACTATAGTTTTCTATACGCGTATGCGTAAATATGTATATGACTAAACAAATTGTCACAAAAGATGTATAAATGCGTATACAAATATTAAATACTCATTTATTTATCATATATACACAATGTAAAAGAGAAAATTATCGTTTGTGATATTATTTAGTTACTACCGTAGCATAAAATTTACCTACACTTACAATATTAGAAGTTTAGGTCAATTCAAAATATAATTACAAATTTTAACTTTTTAAATATGCATCATACGTATGTAGTGTGCAATATTTGAATATCTTTTAAAAAAGTTCCTAAAAAATAAATTTTATATGTAGTGTGAGCGGGTATATATAGAAACACACATAAGAATACACAGTAGCAAGATTAATATGGTCAAAAGATTACTCATAATTTAATAATATGATTATACTCTCAAACACTATACAAATCAATAATCTACTTTTTTTATAATTTTACCAAATACTTTCACAGATTTTGATTATAAATTTTTCGTAATCTAAAATCCACAATCCATAATCTATCAAAATAATTCCTCCCGAACACCCCTTAGAATGAGATCCTATATTGTCCAAGACTTTTGGAGGGTCCAAATCAATTGACCTCTGAGTTTTTCTGCACTTACTCTGATGATTCAAATCGTGCACATTTTGAAGATCGTCAAGAGAATTTACCACGCAAAAATCACGTTTGTGAGATACCGTTTAGTATGAGTGCATTTTTCTTGAACAATTTGCTCTGAAAACAAATCATACATTATCCAATTAACACAATCTTTGATGTAATTAATGTTCTCGACAAACTATAAAAAATAAACAAATTGGATCATCAAATAGAGCCGACAAGGCTGCAATTGGATCGAGTTAGACTCTCTTTTGGTCTATTTTTTGGGCCGGAGAGAATCCCTTTTCATATATATATATATATATATATATATATATATATTCTTCTTCTAATGAGAAATCTCTTATTTTGTTACGATGTGTACCTCCTATTTTCTGACCAAATTTTGATGATTCGAACCGTTCAATGTGTTTAAAACATGTTTTTAAGGGTACTCGCAAGAAATCGGCTCAAAATAATATTGAGAAGGGTTTAATCTGAATAATTTTTGATAAATGCTGACAGGAACAGTTTTATAAAAACTTGAATAGATTAAGTATTTCTGGATATTATTTTGAGCTGATTTCTTGCGGGTATTCTTTAAAACATATTTTAAACACATTGAACGGTTCAGATCATCATAATTTGATCAAAAAATAGGAGATCCGCACCGTAGCAAAATAAGGGATCTCTTATTAGAAGCTCACTATATATATATATATATATATATATATACATATACATATATATACAATTATACTCAAAAGCTAAAAAAAGTTTATTAAAGACAAAATATAAGTAAACAAGGGTCATGTTTTGATTTATTTTTCATCTTTTTTAAATTTTTTTAATTTTTGAGAATAATTTTGTACTTTTTAAATTTATTTCGTTAAAACGAACCAATAAACATTAAAAAATTAGCATAAAATAAAAAATTATAAAAAATTCAAATAGAAACAAGAACAATTGGATAATAATTTAATAACTACCACTGTCCAAATGAACACAAAGTATCAAATTGATGAATTTTTTTTATATCGACACAGCTAATACGACTTCTGTCAAACTATTATCAAGGACATCCTCAAATTTGAATCATTGAGTTGTGCTGTCTAGTAATCACACACACAGACACACATATGCTCGTTTATATTATTTGTAAATTTGAATATGAAAAGCTGTAATTTAAAACACAGTTGATAAATGTAATTAATGTCATCTTTATGTTAAAATAATTCATGTTAATATTTAAATTTATTAAAACATTTTAATAAATTTAAATGTTAAAAACACAAAAAAATATTAATTACCACCTACTAAACGATGAATAATATGTAAAATACATCGCCATATTTATAAAATATATATTAATATTTATAAATATACATTAATAATTATATTTATTTAATGTTATGTGAATATTAATTAGAGCGCAATTAGCCATAAGTAGCAATAACCTAAACACAAATAGCCAACCCTTGTTTTGTTTAAATATTACTTTGAGAGTTGCTGTACAAGAATTCATGATACTGAAGACTTTTCACGCGCCTTTTTACGAGAGTGGGAATTGGAAGGAAGCGAGTGAAGCAGGGGAGAGAGTGGGAGAGAGGGGGGAGAAGTTGGCGAAATGAATGAGAGGTGTCATGTGACTTCAAAAAAAAAAAAATGTGACTTTAGGCCTCTCCATAACATTACAAAAACTAGAGAACAAAAGTCTTTACAATCACACACTCTCTCTCCAAACTATAGTTAGCTAATGTGATTATTGGAGAGAGAGAGAGAGAGTAAAGAGAGAGTGAGAGGCAGAGAGGAACCCACCTCAAATCGCTTTCTGAACGAGGAGAGAGAGAGAGAGAGAAAGTGAAGAAGGGGATAAAAGAAGCCTCAGAGAAGGAGAAGCAGAAACAGCAGAAGCAGTAGAAGGAAGAGAAGATGGTGGCGATAATGATGAGAGAGAAAGGTCGGCAGCAACAATAACAACATCACAGAACACAGAAACAAGATTTTGTAGAGAGAGAAAGAAAGAGAAGGGTGTCGTTATTCTCTCTCTCCCTCCCTTCCTCTTACCCTTCTGCTATCACTGGCCTAAGAAGCTCAATAGTCCCTATCTCTCTCTACCAAACTTTTACCCATCAGAAAAGCCAAACTGATACAGTAGTAAGTTAACATATATATGCTAGTACTAGCTCCAAAGCATCATGCCCCAACAGTCTCTGCATCACTATCGCTAATTACATAGATATACATATGTAGAGAGACTCCCACAAGATCTCCCTCTCTCTCTCTCTCTAAAAATCTCTCTGCCGAAAGAAATTCAGAGACCCCACATGCATAACACTACATAAATGGAATGATTTCTCATTATTCACGGGTTTTTTCTTCCAATAGTTTTTTAGTGTGTTAGGAATACTGCAGATGTATGTAAATACTGATACATGTATGCATATGTGTGTGTATTTGTAGGTATATAAGACAGTTATCAGCAGTTGTGGCTACTACACGGAGACTCCAGTCGGACTCCGGCGCTTTTGCAGACTGGGTAGCCTCATCTTCCTCTGGCGTTCGAGCTACAGATCAAGACCTCTCCCTCGGCTTCAATTCCGCCGCCCCCGGACCCACTACCGGGGGAGGCGGAATGTGGCCCCCCTCCTCCAGCGCTCGTCAAATCAACTATGGGCTTCCTCCGGAGATGGGCATGGTGGGCCACCTCCGCGATGTGTTCGTGGTGGCCCCCGCCGCCTCCTTCCACCACCACGACGCGACATCCATCGCCGCCACTTCCGATCCAAACGCGTTGGGAGTAGGCGTCGGGGTAATCCCCCTCCTCAATATCGGAGGCGATCAAGACGATATGTTCAATAACAATAATAGAGGGAGGAATAACAGCGGAATTCATCAGTTTTGGCAGACCCCACAATCGCAGAATTCGAATTATCTGAAGAAACCAATGATGCTTGACCACAATACCCCTCAGAATTTACTCCAGGGTTGCGGCAGCGGCGGAGGTGGTGGAATTGGGGGTGGATCGAGTTCGACGGCCACTTGTCAAGACTGCGGGAACCAGGCTAAGAAAGACTGTACCCATCGGAGATGTAGGACTTGTTGCAAGAGTAGAGGGTTTGATTGTGCTACCCACGTGAAGAGCACTTGGGTTCCGGCGGCTAGACGTCGAGAACGGCAGCTTATGGCGGCTACTGTCCCCACCGCAGGATCTTCTGGCTCCACCTCTGGGACTAAGAAACCTCGACTCATTACTTCTCAAACTACTACCACTTCTCATACCTCCGCTTCTAACACCCCTCCAAGAAGCTTTGATACTAGTTCTAGTCACCAAGGTTTGCAATTCACATCTCTCTCTCTCTCTCTCTCTCTCTCTCTCTCCCACACATAACTTATACGCATTTTCCATATGATTTTCATATTTGGAGAAGGATCAATAATTATGATTCTTGGTTTAAGTTAATTAATCTAAAGTGATGCGTCAGTAATATTTTCAGGGCTGCTTATTTTGTTTTCGAATCTAGCTAGACACGTATAAACATGAAGACTCGTCTAGATTCAGACACCAAATAAGCAAATTATGAACGATAACAAATGGGTCCTCACAATTGGAAGCATAATTATGAGGTTTAAAGTTTGAAGTGAGAGTCTACGGAAAGCATTATCATTTCGATCAAGAATTTTTGTACTATAATCTCCGTTTTGTTGCACTGTGCTTTACTTTTGGAAATGTAAATAGTTTTTTAGGGCATGTTAAATTTTTAATGTGCAGATGCAAGTTTTAAAGAGGGATTACCAAGCCAAATACAAGCCCCGACAGTGTTCAAGTGTGTCCGAGTTACTGCCGTGGACGATGGAGATGACGAGTACGCATATCAAGCTGTGGTAAAAATTGGTGGTCATGTCTTCAAAGGCTTTTTATATGATCAAGGGGTTGAAGGAAGAGATGATTTTCCCAACATATCCGATCTGCATTTGGGCGGTGGTGGAGGGAGGAATGGGGCCTCCTCGTCGTCTCCGATAATCGATGCCGACGTTTTTGCAGCCTCCGGTGGCGGATTGCTTGGAGGTTCTGGCTATGGTAACCAAATAAACTGATAGTTCCTTTATAGGGTATAAGGCCTTTTTGCTACAAGTCTCCTCGTTAAGGAATTGCATTATTGTCGTCTAATTAAATTTCTGTCTACTAATTATCAATAGGGTTGTGTCTAATTTTCCTTGTAGCAATGTGTTTTATCAGTCACATATGAGTTTTGTTGACTGAGTATTCTAGTATCATGTGTGATTTGTTAACATGTTTAAAATGGTTATACATCGACATAAAAGTGTCATCATGTCATGTAAAACTGATGTCGTTAGGACTCTTGTCAACAAGATCCTAAGTCCTCTCTTCAATTCCCCTCAAATCCTTTGTGCCGCAATTTCTCTAAACTCTTACTTCGATACATTTTTATCCGTTAAAACAGGTCAGAAATGCACCGAAGAAAAGATACGTAAAAATTTTGGTACACCCGATTTGAACTCTCCTCATTTGGGTTTTTCAATTGGAAGTTGGAGGGGATCATTAGTTGCTATTATATATTTATATCACCATGTTGGTGAATCAATAGTGTATGATCACATTACTAGCTCCCTAGGCTTTTATATGGTATACACATTTCATATGTCTATGTATATGTATATTGCATTGGCTCCCTTTTTTGGGGGGTTCTTATTCCCTTGTATTGCTTTGTGTTTCATCTAAAGTGTTGTTTATTTCAAGGTCAAATCTACAGTGTAAAGCCATCATCGAGCACTGTGGCATGAGCCTATCTTTATTGTGCTGCCATTTTGTCTTGCATGTAGAACATTATTACACCCTTCGATTAGACATTTTTTGAGTTATGCATTTTATATGATTTTCCCTCTTTATTTTTCTTTCTCCTTATCTTTCACTAACCATGATTTTAGGATATAATCATGTTCTTAATCCAAACTTTCAACCACTTTACTAGGTACTCAAAGTCAAGGACCAACTTATTATTTAGTTTGGTTTGATTTCTATACTTAGTTTAGGTAGTTAGTTTGCTCGATTATTGTTGTGTTCCTCTAGACTTGTAGAAAAATTATTTGTTGCTCCTAAAACATTGTCCCGTGTGCCTTGCTAACCGTACATTGGTGTGGATCGGATCGTGCCACATTCTATACCAATGTGAGATGCAGAAGGCCCCTCGGGCAATGTTTAAGGAGGACTGAATAATACATGGTAGTTATAATGTCACCATCATTTATTGCCTGAAGGAGAAAGAGGATTTCACGGATGTCCTTTTCATTCCTCTTTAACGCTCATGCATTCAATTAACACACAGACTTGCTCTTGCTTTGGGAAGTAAACCATTCCGAAAACTGAAATCTCCTCATTTTTTCTGAAATTATTGACCAAATTATGGGTGTTTTTGTTTGAGATTTAAAGGACGAAGAAAGGAAACATCATTTAAAAAAGGTGCAGTTTGTATAACAGTAAGGTATATGATATTATCACATGTTCACACTTGTTTTATGTAGCTGGTTTACACTTGTTTGGCTGTTCATGGACATTCTTGCTAGATCGTGTGAATTTTTTCCTATATTTTATGGATCTGATGATTTTGGATCATGCCCATCTGTCATTTTTTCTGCATTTCTTGTCTTTTAATGGTATTTTATAACTTAAGATTCTGCAATCTTGTGTGCCATTGTTTGACTTATATAGATTAAACAATTTGTTTTTTCTTAGATAGTGGTTGCTAATCTTTTCCTTTTCCACCACCCCCCATTTGTCCTTTTGTCAATGTTTTTTTTTTATATTTAAGTATGTCCAAATAATTCTTAGTTTTATTTCCATTTCATTTGTTTAGCAAACATATATTTGCTTTGCAAGTTAATGAGACAGAGGGCATCACCAGTTGTTGCTTTTTCTTGCTGCATAAGACACCCTCATGCTGTCACGAATGACACCATTAATTCACTCCCTGCATTTATTATTGCATTTCCTTTTTCTTTCTCTCTATCATGTGAATTTCAAACACATCATATCTATAATTGATAGGAAGCACAAATATTCCTTGTCTTCTGCTGCCTGCTTTATATTACTTGTTTTACAATCAACTACTCTCTCTCTCTCTCTCTCACACACACACACACACACACTTAATGAGACATTATTGGAGCAAAGGTTAAAGAGGTAGTTTGGAGCTAGCACCTGCACTTTGGCATGGTACAGTACTGAAATTGCTATAGTTTGGCTATCTTGCTTAGGGCTGTAAATGAACGTAGCTGTACGCGAACAACTCAAGGTTCGGCTCATTAATGGCCTGGCTTGCCTCCACATTCCTAAACTGGACCCAAAATGCTGTAGTTTTTTTTTTTTTTGAACGTCAGTGTCAAATTTGCACAATGGGAAGTATTGATATCGAATACACACCCCACATTTTGGTGTTTGAGGCGTGCACTCCTTGAATATTATATAAAATTCATAATATTTGCATAGAAAGTTGTTACACTTGCAGCCATTCACATAATCGTCATTGAAGTCGTAAAATTTGTATGCTACAAGTTTTTATCTTCAGATTATGGATTTTTATAGAAATATTTATGTATTTCTCTATGTTATGAATTTTGTCTGGATAATAGTGTGCATATTATATACACTGAAATAAAGCTGTGTACAATAGTACGTCCTCAAGTGTGTATACATCCTATGTACCCTCTTCCTTCTACTCAATTATTGTGTTAACTATTTGTATGTGTTGAATAATAATCTTGATATCTGTGCAAATGTGTATTTTTGTAGAGAAAGTCTTTATGCACAGACTCAAATACCGATGTGTTCAAAACCGTCCGATACACACGAGGCTTTCTCAAATAGTGTGGGCTCTACGTGCATTGGACGGTTTCAAACACATTTTGTCCAAATTTGTGTATAAAGTCTGTGTCCAGTTCGTTTATGATCACAAAATGGTTGATCTTAGATTCGTGTTACCACAATTGACCTATATATAACAACTAGATTGTTGTCAATCCTTCTTAACTCCTCTTTCTTCCTAGATCTTGGTGGAAACACCTTTCATGTCTAGTTTTATAATTTTCCCGATTTGAAACCAAGAAGTATAATGTCTCGTGATGTTTATATGATTAATCATCACCTTTGTTTTCATGGTTTTGAGTTGCTTTCTGAGTCTACATATATGAGGACCCACCAAAGGGTGCAGAGGCATTAACTCTTCCTTGTGCTGGTATGCTTTCCCACTCATTTTTTTCTCTCTTTATATTCGTTATTCACCTTTCCCTTCACCTCCGGGTACTTTTCATCTCTTTTTGGTTTTTGGTTTCTTTCTCTTTTTTTTAGGCTGTCCTTTGTGCTTATATTTCATAAGTTATATGGTTACACTTGTTAGAAGTTTCTCGATCCTGTCCCACAATTATGAAATACCCCTTTTTATGAGCTTGTTATCAATAAATTTCGAGTCAGCTGCCTTAATGTTGTATAGCCGATACTGTATCGGTCGTTCCTTAATAGGAATTTAGACCTTCGATACTGTTACTTGCGTATGAAGATGATCAATGATGCGCGATATGGGCCACTGCATGGCCGTATACTCGATACTTTTACATATTTCGATGCTTTGATCTAAAACCTTGGGTATCGAAGCTCGAGTTTAGAGAATTTGGATGAGATCTTGTTCCTTCACTAACTGATCATCCCTTGAGGAAAAAAACATGTATATTAATGATTCCCATTTAGCGACTGTTTTTTTCTTGTTCTTTATGTACACGAGACTTTCCACTCAATCCTATTTGCTTTAAGTTGGACTTTAACAACACATGTATGCTGCCTGATTTTGTAGTGATATTTGTGAACCCATGGAATTAGACAAAAACTATAATACATGATTGGAGGAGTTAAGCATACAAATGTGCCTTTTCTTTTCTGGGCTTTGTAATGTTTGAACTGCAGATACGTATATAAACATATATACATATATTAGGGGCTTTGAAATGTTTAGTTTACTACTCGGATGCTTTCTTTGCTTCTATATTTTTCCTATTTCAGCTTCTCCTTCTTTGGCTTTCTTTTGATCCCTTATCGCTTCCCTTCTCTCCCGCAATCAATTTTAATCTCTCTTTTCCTAGGTGCCATATTTCATCTGCATTTTATGCGATCAGCTGAACATAGCCAAACGGCGTACAAATTGTAAACATCTGGTGGATAGATTGTAAAACTGGTTTTTCCATTTTCCAATTATACAGTGTCGGTATTTTTTTCAACTTGTTTGTTGGTAAAAGCATTTGGCTTCGATATTGCCTGATCGGGCTTTCGCCCAAGTGATTGTCAACCTGACAACCAAGGGTCTCAAAAAGCTTCGTGTAGTGCAGTTCGACTTGCACTCACATAAATTTTCAATTTTTTTTATTGGTCCTTACAAAATTTTATCCAGACTGTAATAAGGTCGTCTTTTAGTAAATAGGTGGTGTCTTAGACCAGATATCGGGTTATTAGAAAAAAATGCCTTTGTTGGTGCACAAATGGTTATCTACTGCTATTTTTATTTTTATCTAGTTAAAACTTTTTTTTTTTGCTCGGCCTTTGTTCTCCGCTCTTTGGTTCGTTTGTTCGTTATCTTGTTTATTCGTATCTACACCGGAATAGTACTTGGCTTTCAATGCATGACTCAAATCTTTTGAATAATTTCTTCTTCATTTGATGACGGTTCTATATATATATATATTCTATGAAACACAAAATTATTATTTGGATAGACCAGTGGATGAGGTTGAGATATGATTCTAGGGTTCAAATTGTTATTCGTTTTGCATGAAAACTGTATGCGTAGGTTCATCTAAATAATTATACTTTCTTTGTTTTCTTGCTGGGTAATCGATTCCCCTATCCAGTGACTGTCGGTGATTTTTTGGTAATTTACGTCGTGTTTCTGCTTAATTATATGAAAATATAAACTAGGGCATGTGTGAACGTATTTGATTTGTTGGTGAGATTGCAAGGGTTTACGCCACAAAATATCGAGGACGACACTATAGTAATTAGTAGGGGGGCACCTCGCGAAATCTAAACAAGAATATTATAGGAATAATAATTAGCGATGTAATAATTTACAAATTTAAATATTTGTTATTTGCACCTAGTGTATCACTTGCATTCTTCTTTATTTAGTGCATAGTGAAAATGGGTATGAGTTGCGAATTTATTCATTTGCCTGCGTGATAAGTCAATAGTTTGTGTTATGCTTTTCTATTTATGGCCTTTGCTTGATTTAATTTTTGTACGAAAGTATATTTGAGCGATTAAGAACAATAATTTTGGCTAATTTGTGGACAAATAGTATATAAATATATGAAAAATGCTAGGTTTGAACACCTTTATAAGTTATGATAGAGATAATGTAATTAAAAATAAAAGAGGTGAGAGAAGAAAAATAAACAAACATTTCAGTCTGGTGAAGAAATATAAAAACTAATGACTCAATCGAAGCTTTGAAACGGTTCCCACCTAATTGAAACCGTAAAACCTAGCATAGCGTAAGCGGATATTTTTCGTTCTTGATCACTCGGTTTTTAGTAATTTTTTTATGTTTGTTTTGAGAGCATGTTTACCATATTTATAAAGTGTGTTTCATCTTCTTTTTCGAAAAATCAATTATACTATCCATCTTGTCTTCTTTTTCGGAAAGCCAGTCATACTATTGATGAAACGGAAAGCCAATCATATCCCCAGTCTCCTAGTAGGCCACGAAGGTGAGGGAGGAGAACGTGATAAAGGTAGACGGAGGCTGTTCCTCTTTCCTAAGTGACAGATTATTACGAAAAGTTAACAAAGATATAATACGAGTTTGTTTTGTAACAATAATTATTGTCTCGTTTAAAGATTAATTTATTCACACGTATAAGTAATATTAAAATATTTGTTCATCCCCTCGAATCTTATGCATTAGATTTTGCAATTCTAGCTTATTTTTTGTCATTGAATCGCGTAAAAAATCTCGATAGATTGAGAAAATTAATCCGATAGTTAAAATATACCGCAGTACTATTACAAACAAATTTTGGTACGGAATATATAAATTTAGGTGGATGTGGAAGATAAAATAGACTAAAATATTAAAGTCGTCAGCATCGTGTTATGTGATGGTTATAATTTTGGATAAAAATCTTTTATTAATTTCCATGGCACGGATATCTATTTAATTTTGTCGATTTATGTTTTTCTAATAAATAAATAAATAAATAATGCAACAATCCCGAGATGCTTTTGGTTAGTATAATTTATCTTCACGCATGGGAAGAAATTTAATTTTTTTAATTAATGTTTAAGATTTATTTTAAAAAATAGACATAAAAAAATAGTACTTCTTGAAAAGATACTTCTAACCAATTTAACTTTTAAAATATTTTCGAATAATTGAGATTATAAATATTTCTCTTTTTGCAATCTGCTGGTGGGCTGTTGAACAGCTAAATCTAATTCAAAATCCCTAACCCTTAGTCATGGATTCTGGGTCTCATTGCCTACGTTACAACATTGCACTGGTTTACATTTTAGGCTCAACTGTTGCCGTGGTTTGAAGAGAGAGAGAGAGAGAGAGAGAGAAGGCGCATAAAGGACGGGTGGTGGTCTTTCTATAGATGACTTCGGGGTTCGAGGAATAATAATGCATTGATTGCTGCTATTTATATTTGAACAAGTCTGTTAATACACTAAATTGTATATTAAATAATACATTATGTTTACGTGCTCCAGTTTAAATTTTGCAAACTCTTAGGTTTGGACAATCTCTTCGGTGAGAGGTAATAATTTTTTTATTTTATAAATATAAAAAATAATAGAAATTCAATTAAAAAATTATTATTAACATTAAGTGCACAACCAAACTGAGGTCAGATTTAGGCAATTTAAATGTCGGGACTGACACTTCCTACATGGCATGAATTTCATAAATTTTTATATGTGTTCAAATTAGTGGATAACATGTAAATATGATGCATAACTTGATGTGTTAGTAATATTGTTCTAATTTATATTTTGTATGGTAACCTATTTAAATCCAAGCCTAATTAATTTATTGTATTATTTTAAATATTTATGTAATTTTCTTTGCTTATATTAATTTTGTATCAAATTTTTGTGAATTATTGATTCTTTTGAAAAAAAAATTTATCACATAAAAAACTATGTAATTAATTTATGCCTAATTAATTTATTTTATTATTTTAAATATTTATGTAATTTTGTTTGCTTATATTAGTTTTGTATTAAATTTTTGTGAATTATTGATTCTTTTAACGAAAATAATTTATCACATAAAAAATTATGTTGAAAAGCTAAATTTTTTTGCTTAAGATGAAAATAATTCATGAGACAGACTTTCTAAATTATATGTTTTTTCTGATTTTTTTATAAATTTGTGATTAATATTTGTTTATTTTTTAAAATTTCTTACCGAGACTATTTAATAGTCCACAATAAAAATTAAAAAATTAAAAATAATGACAAAAGGAAAAAAATTAGGCCCAATTATAGTTTTAACTTCAGTAGAAAAGAATTTCGAAGCCGTGTTAATGGGTTGAGTTGGATTGGATATAGAGATTGCTATAATGTAATTTTTTCTTTCATACAACTATATAAAAATAATTACTACTGCCATGTGACAAAGAGAAACCCAAGGATTAAATATTTTTCACTCACAATCAATAAAATATTTATCGCTAAAGGACCATTTGGATGGAACATAAGAAAGGGGATAACTTTTAAAGGGGTATATGGGTTTGGGATGACAAAAATGCAGAGCATAATTTTTCACCTTTTAAAAAATAATCCCCATAAAGGGATAGAAAAATATTATTTTTGAGCACCCTCTGTCCAAAAATTATCCCTGAATATTAGTTAAGAATAATTCACTATCTTTCTTATTTCAATTACAAAACAACCTCATCCCTTATTTTATCCAAGTAATATTTTATATTTTCTATAAACATCGTATCAATGTGGGTCAATCTTTCAAAAATAGTACCCTTCTTATCTTATTCTTTCAATAATTTATCTTTCAAAAATAATCTTTCATCCAATCGGTCCTTAAGTGATTAATTAGTTTAAGATTATTTTTTTTATAGCCGAAATATAATCGGCCTTAAGTGATTAATTAGTTCAGATTATTTTTTTTTATAGTTGAAATATCTAATCATCTTTAAAATTATTCCAATCTAATTCTAACTAGTTTTCGAGGTCCTGAAATTCAAAATTAAATATTTGGAACCAAGTTATTTGAAACGTGAATTATTTGAGTGAACTCGTTATATGCATGTCTTAAATTATGATATATAGGGTTGTCTCACAAGTTTAGTTATGTATTGAAGTCTTTTCTCAATATTACTTTGGTCAATTTGAAAAAAACTTGCCATCTTCGTGTACCGTGAAGATATTATGTGAGATTCTAAGTTGTATCTTATAACGATATTTGTTTGTCTGTAGTACTTATACGAAAAAAAATGAATATAATTTTAGAACAACAACGTGTGGTGCTTTTCATCCATCTCACATACTACTTCTCTACCCATTATTTACGATATTTTTAATTTATTATATCTATGTTATTTAATGATTCATGTCAATAATAATTATTAATTAGTTGTGTGATGATTTTGTGAAAAATTTTCAACTGTATTTGAAATCGTCCAATGTATGTAGAACTCGTATTATTTTGAAAAACTTATATATACATTAAATAATTTTAAATATATTTGAATTTGAATTTGAATTTGTGTAAAGCAGTTGAACTTGTAAATGACGTGTTTAATCTCTAGATCTCTCTCTCTTTTGTAGGACTGCGACCTAGCTAGACATCTTTAACCTACATTGCATACATTCCAGGTCATTGCTCCAGCTACAATTAACCTAACTCTAGCATCTTAATGTCATTGTCCTTTCAGTCATGTAATTAGGTTTTTGTCAAACTTTTTTTTCTTTGAAATACTCATACATCAATCTTTTCCGACATAGGTTTAAATTATGCATTATGGACAGTAAAATGTGTTATGCATTAAAACGATATTTTTTGACATATAAACATTGTGCATAGTAAGACGTTTTATGCGTTGAAACGATGTCGTTTTAACGTACAAAATATTGACCGAATAATTTTTCAGCAATATTTTAAGTACTAAATAACGTCGTCTTTACGCACAACATATTTTGTTGTGTGCAATACACAACGGCCTCTCTCATTCCCCATCTTTCCACTACCACTTCACAAATACAGCAGGGCATATTCACAAATACTGCAGAGCGAATGTGCAAATGGATGTGTAGAAAAATATAAATAAATTGGTGCTATGCAAATGGAATTTTTTTTTTTAAAAAGTTAGTGTTCACGAGACACCGCCAAGGTATGTGCAATTGATGTGTAGAAATGGATTAGCACTCCTCGGGCACCAATACGATGGTGTCCTAATACTTTTTATAATCACATATTTATAAGAGGTTGATGACTAAATATATGAATCGCATATCAATATGTGACGATAGAGGGTGTTTTGATACTACTTATTGTAGCATTTTAGTAAGATATTGATAGAATTAATAAATAAATCAAGAGATAAAAAATTGATACGTAACCCTTTTATTATACTATTTGTTGTTTTTATTTATTCATGGTAAAATGAACACAATGTACTACTATACACAAAGAGAACATTAATTGTGACAATATTAATTAAAGAATAAACTTCATTAAAAATTTAAAAGAACATGTACCAACCAGTATTAGCATATAATATATATAAATAGTATTAGTTTTTTTTTCTTTTCTTGTGGGTATTATGTTTAGTACACGTGAATTGTGATTAGCATATAATATATATAAACATGAATAGATGTTTACACATTGAATAGAGATAATAATAAATTACGCACATTACCTTTTGTGTATAAATTCAAGTACAGATGTATTACGAATCATTAGATACATGTGAATCCTCATTATTTTATAAATTCTACGTACATTCAATAATTCTAAACACATATTTGTCCGAATCTTTGTACGAGAAAGTATGTGCACAGTTTTTCTCTTGTATTTGTGTGTGTGTGTGTGTGTGTGAAGTGTATTATGATAGGGTAGGAAGAGACAGCTATTATTGCTACTTGGACATGACCATAAGAATTCCTAGCGGCTGTGGAATGTCTGCACTGTGTAAGATACATAATTAGGAAGATGTGCACTAAATTTTTTCGCAATTTTACGTATAATTTTTTTCTAATTTTAGAATTTTTTTATTCGTCTATACAAAAAAAATACTAAAGTATAAATTAAAATTATAAAAAAAGTCAACATAAGATGACGCTATAAAAGCAATAATATTTGTTGTTCTTTTCGTATTTAGTGAATATTTTAAAATTCTGGTCATAATTTGTTACTGTGTAGATTTTTTTTGGTCAAAATGGATCATTAAAAGAAATATTGGTTGTCTTTTGGAAGTAACTGCCTAACTGGTGCAAATGTGCCCTAAACAATTTGCCTATGCCTCCTTCAGGATTTGAAAAAAAAGGAAAAGAGAAGGGCAAGTATGAAGGGAAAAGGGGAGCTGCTGCATAACAAGCGTGCTGCACAGCAAAACGATGTTATTTTGTTACAAAAAATATCGTACCAACATTAATTCAGCTGTCCGAATAATATTTTATGCATCAAAATGACTTTGTTTTGATGCGCAGCTTGTCCTGCCGTGCACAAGATCCATTGTTCTTTGTTCGGTTATTAGGGATATTAATGATGACCAAAAAAGAAACAAAGGTCATACTGGAAAAAAAACTGCTAGGGTTCTCAAAATTTTCACAAAATTTATAGTTTCATACCTGATATTGAAGTTATTATACACACGTCACATTTTTATTGAGAAAAAATGTGGGTTTGCCTTGGAATAAAAAATCATTTTCTTTTTAAACAAAAATACTAAACAATTCACAGCAATCATTCTTAACATAAAGGCTAGATCCTCCATTCCAAGTGCTAAAAACCAGGTGCTTAAAGAAAAGCGAATTTTACAGGAACGACTCAAACATTAGGTCATTTAAGGTATGTGCTGGGGATCTTTTAAGTATAGGAGACCTCAATTTTTCTAAATGCATATAAATTTGAATTGCCAGGAATGAATGGAATAAAGTAGTCTGACAGCTCCTCTTTTATATATGTACGAGGCTATCCTGATATCGGACAACCCCGTACACTCTAACAATATTCAATGAGGGAAGCCCTTCTCTTTGATCAGCCCTGTAAGAGTGCATGAGCATTCATCGCTACTATAGAAGATAGCGATTTCAAATAGCTAGTCCGATTTGTCCTTCGGTACCTAACTCTTTCGATAATAATAAATTAGCTGAAGGCAGGCCGAAGAATACACTAAGAACACATCAACCAACTCGAGAGGTTACTCTCTCATATTTTAGATTACTATATAAGTACTAAAATTGTAGAAATTGAAAACTAGCTAATTGTTGAATGATAATCTTACATCTCAAACAAAGAGAAATATACTTATTAACTAGAAATACAAAATACATGAACTTAAAATTAAACTTAATACATAAACCCTTAAAGGCCTCGCACTAACATTTTTCCTTCGGAAACATTTTGCATTTAGGCTTCCAAATGAAATTGGGTTGGCCCTTGTCAGGAGACCCTTGTGCCACTGAGTTCAACTTGCGCAACTGCTGCACTAATTGCATCCAAAACATTCATCTTTCCCCTACTCACTGCTTCATCCACTGGGGTTCGCTCATGGCTAAAGGAAAAGAATCACAGTTCAAAAACAGGGAAAAAAACCAATACAGATAAAGAAACAGATCCTCTCTGGCTCCTTAAAAACCGTCTAGTTTTCCCATTTCTGGGCCATCAAAACAGTTCATATTTTAAATCTCGTCAAAACCATCAACCATGAGAAAAATTATGTCCATCGGATAACATGATTACGGAGCGCATTTATCGGGGGAAAGAAACTGTCATACTGGATAGCGATTGTGTGTTGATTAATATCATATCAATAAAAATTTAGCATGATTACTGGTCTTGACGAGCTCTAAAGTGAATGATTCTGATCTTTGAAATGGACCCGGGAAGGGCCAACGTATGGGCAAAACTGCACACGAACTAGATAGGAGTTGCTCCGTACAAATAACAATAATGAGCTCTATAGCTGTGGTTGGGGATATGCACGCACCTGTTTAGAACAGATACACTTGCTCCAGCTAAAATCAAATTCTTAACCACCTGAAATGGAAAGGTTTATATGAACTTGAAAGATGCACGGGAAATCAAGAATGGTTGTACACATGAGGAAACACATTCATTACCTCAATGTGCTCGTTCAGGCAAGCCCAGTGAAGAGGGGTGTTGTTCTCCACGTTTGATGCATTAACATCCTGTTTCCATGGGGGAAAAAAGAAGAGTTGCATGAAATCGATCTTAGCAGTTGTGATAAATGGAGAAAATATTTGGAAAGCGTAAATTAACAAACTAGTTAATTACAGGACCAGAAAATATACCATAAATGAGACCAGATTAACTAAGCTTTGAAGAATAGATGGCCAAAAGTGTAGAACTATACTCCATGTAATTTCTCTAGATTTCATGGGTTCATTGTAAGAGCGTCTACCGAACAGCTCAGCTACAACATTCTGGGGTCTGCTCCATGTACCAAGAATGTCCATTTTCTAGGCAACATTGAATGAAAATAAAGAGATTCTGGATGAAGGGAATTTAGAATATTCAAAGCGACTCGTGGAATAGAACAAGCGACCCTATTAGCAGTCAACAAAGGAATTTCAGGTCTGATATTGTATTTCCAATGAATTACAAGCTAAGTTTTTAAAGTTAAAGGGGGTACAAGTCTTGCTCTAAAATCGTAAACTTAAAACGGGAGTTACATATTATGAGCTCCATTCGAAAGGTGAACCTAGTAAGACTTTTATCTATTTCTGCATGCAGTGAACTTTGCCAAATTAACTCTACCCTGGTGAATTCTCTACACTCGCACAGGACATGTCAGATTTGCTCAACACTCATTTCTCAACAGGAAGCACACATTTTCTTGTATATGATTCCTTAATTTAAGCAACATGACAAATGCTCTAACAAATAACATTTAAAAGAAACTCGCGACATCAGTTGGAGATCAATTCCACACTTAAAAGTTTCTCTCCCCAGACCTAAATCCACTATAGAAAGAGAGTACTCCAATGATACCTAAGTGATTACCGAAATAAATAGAGCATGTCAAACCAAATACAAATCGTTTGAAGTAAAAACACTCAAATTTGAGATCATAGAGCCAGAAGTGATATAATACTCTGATAAAATGTCACACTCACCACTCCATTTCTGATAAGATAATCCACAATGTTAAGATGCCCGTTTGCTGAAGCCATATGAAGTGCTGGAAGAAGTTGTTAACAAAAGGAGGCGAGTCAAATACAGATAGAAAGTCAGAAACCATGCAAAATTCAGCAAAGTGCTACTCCTACATAAGTTCCGAGAATAAGACAATAAATGTATTTGTTGTGCCAGGTAGGGCTTTTCAAATTCTAGTCTTGCAGGAGAATATACACCTTTGGGGAGAAACTGGCATGTCCAATTAGGTTACAATGAAGAGTATTAAGTCCACAAAGAAACTGATGGTATTGTCATGACCAAAATAAACTGCTTACAAGAGAAGTCATGATTTCATAGCTGCAGGCTGCAGCCAAATCACATCTAATTTTGCGGGAAAAGTTCAAAGCAGTGGTGGTTGGGGCAAAAATACTGTCTTCATGGAGACAAGCGTTGTAATTCTTGCAATGATGGAAGATTCTAAAAAATTATAACAGAATGAATCGATATTTAGAACGGAACTTCAAGACAAATTTTGTCCCAACCATGTCTATCTTGAAACAAGCATGTCCCCTACTTAAAATTAGGAAAAATAATAGGACATGCCATCTCAAGTGTCCTGTACATGTCCTCGCGTGTCCCATGTCCCCAACGCGCTCGAGATGGATAAGGGCCTAGTTATGTGTGTCGATGCTTCATAGACTATGATAGCTCTTTCACAGATTTCTTAAATTTTGGTGGTTTTTGGAGCTCAGAGAATAAAGGGTCAAAGTTCAATTCAAGATCAACTTGAAGAGTGGTAAGGTGAAAGGAGTTGGCTAAAGCAGCTACTCAAGTAGTGATGATTATGGAGAAAGTTGAACCAAATAATCGAATAACTATAGACGAATAAGGCACTTAAGGTAACTACAATGGACGAAAGAGGATTGGCATTCAGATGGGCATTGCATTGATACTAGTAAGATTGGGTGCTTGGTTAAGAAGAGGTTTTTTGGAGTTTACAACCAACTTGGGTTTTTCAGTGTTTTTTTCTGTTCTATTTTGTTCCTTTTCTTTTTCTCCTTTTCATTGTATACGGGGTTGTATCCCCTAAGCATGTTCATAGCTATTAAAGGCGTGCCTAGGCTCGAGGCTCACCAAGGCTCAGGTTTGGCTCCTTGACTACGGCCAGGCGAGGCTCCTTCAATAAGGCACCCACTTTTTTGCGCATTCCTTGACAAAAAAGCGCACCATTTTTTAAATAAAAAAATAATTGAAAAATAAGACGTACATCATGCTTCCCTCTCATTCTCTCATGATCGCAATCTCACCAAGCCACCAGGCATGTTCCATCTATCTCTCTCTCTCTCTCTCTCTCTCTCTCACACACACACATCTCACACACACACACACACACACACACACACCGACTCACTCTCTATCTCGTTCTCTCACCAAAAGGACAGAATTCCTAATTTGCCTAAGTAACACTTTATATATTGTTATATAATACAATTAAGTTATTGTGTTTATATATAAATATATATGGATATATGTATATATAATACAACTATTAGGTTGCTTTCTCCCTTGTGATACATATTTTATTATATCTTATTCCTCATAGAAGTTTCAGTGGGTGGACTCATACTATTCTATTTATTTTTCTTATGCACTTATCATTTTGTATTTTCTTACACACACATACATATATACACACACACACACACACACACACACATATATATATATATATATATATATATATAGAGAGACCTTCTATTGAGGGATCCCTCATTTTGTTAAAATGAGAACCTCCCATTTTCTGATTAAATATTGATGATCAGAACCGTTCAATGTATTTAAAACATGTTTTTAAAGGTACCTGTGAAAAATCGGCTTAACAAAATATCAAGAAGGGTTTGATCGAAACAGTTGTTCACAAATACTGACAGGAACAATTTTATGAAAAACTGCTTCGATCAAGTCATTACTGGTAATATTTTGAGCTGATTTCTTGCGACTATCCTTAAAAACATGTTTTAAACACATTGAACGGCTCCGATCATCAATATTTGATCAAAAAATGAGAGGTATCCTTGCAATAGAAGCTTACTCTCTCTCTCTCTCTCTCTCTCTCTCTCTCTATATATATATATATATATATATATATATATGTATATGTATATGTATATGTATATATGTTTATATGTATGTATGTATGTACATGTACACATGGGTGTGTGCGCGCCTTCTGCATTGTCTTGAATAACTTGGTTGATTGTTTACAGTTGACTGTTGAACATTATATGTGTATATATATTGTTACTTTTTCTCGTTTAGGTGCGCCTCGCTTCAATAAAGTCCGTGCCTCACCTTGCCTCGCCTCGCGCTTAGGCTCCAAGGAACCTTTGCACCTTGGTGCGCCTCGTGACTTAAACAACTATGAGCACGTTAACATATTGCAATTAGGGAACTAAAAGAACCGAGCCAAACCAAACATCAGCATGTTTAGGTTCGTTTATTAAAATTTTAGCGAACTCGAATTCGAAATCAAGCTTAAGCCCAATAAAAAATAAACGAGCCAAGCTCAAGCCGGACTGGCCTATGTTTGATTTGAGCTCGAGCTTGTTCAAAAACATTAACGAGCGAAAGATCTCAAATATTTACACTTGACGCAGGGTTCTAGGCTACAAATAAATTGTTATTACGGGGAAGATTCCCTAACTTGGAGATGACAACTAAGAAAAAACTTTGATTTGGCACAAAACTTTGAGCAAATTTCCCTGTTAAATATATACTTAAGGAAAAAAAGAACTAATGGTTTATATATATACCCAAGAAAAGTAAATATTTATGAATGGACCTAAAAAATATTGGTGATATTTCAATGCAAGTTCGTGAGCCTAATTGGGCCGAATACTATCAGGCTCAGGTTTCGGCTCATTTATTAAATGAGCCTAAAATTGAGGCTCGGGTGCGGTTCATTTAGCAAACGAATCAAATTCAAATGAACTTTACTGAACTGAGCCTTGGAAAGTTTGCAAATGGCTCGGTTCGTTTGCAGCAATAATTACAATCTACTTTGTAACTTACCTTTAGAAAAGTCCAGTGACAATTTTTTATTCTACTGTCCGGCAGCACCATTTGGAGGCTTGGACCTTGGAGGGAAACCTATTATATCTTTCAAGATCACCCTACCATATGGGGTAAAATACCCCATAATAAAAAAAAGTTGACATTGTTTCATTGATCCGAAACTCTTTCAACAACAAAAACAGCCAAAAACAACCTATAATCAATCGAACACTTCCCTCGCCATTTTTGCATTAAAATCCACAATTAGAAACATCGAACATGAGAGCTACCCAAAATCCAGCAACCTAACCCATATGAAACCATCACCTTCTCATCTACAAAAGTCAGACTCCAACCTTTCAGAACCATCTATGGTCTCATCTCTAACCTCTAACAAGTTGTCCTTATTTCTGTCTCTTCTTATTTAATCAAGCTAGTGTCACACTCTGCCTCACACTAGAGAAGATTAACCACCCAATACTAATTAAAGCAAACAAATGCGCCGTCTCTCGTACATTGCCAGCCAATTTAGGAGTTCAAGAGGTGGGTCCCACTAGGCTAGAATATGGATGAAATTAATTTTTAAAAAACCAAACTGACCGAAAAAGACCAAGGTTCGGTCGGTTTTTGTTTGATAACATAGCTTTTTTGGTTTTTCGGTTTGGTTTTGGGTCTCTGAAATTTTTTTGTCAACCGATCAAGCCGAACGAATATATTATACATTAGTATTAAAAAATTAGTTTATCATTGGATAGGAACTTTATGTTACCTGGAAAATTGATCGCAGTGGTATGAGGAACGGAAACAACAACTTGGTACGCCTCATGCCTAAAGTTAGGTAAACTAGGGGTACACGCTACTACAGATAACAAAATTAGAACTTACTTGTCCAAGCAATAAACATCTAGTAAAAATGAATATATTTTTTTCAAATTATCCATCGAAAACACATTTCAAGGAGCATAATGACCGTTCTTAATATTCTCTCTCACCTAAGTCTGCTCTCTCTAGTTTTACCTTAACAAGTTCATTTTTTGGGGAGGAACTTCGGGGAATGCTTTGGTTCGGTAAATCTATCTTTTTGGAACATAAGTCTACCATGTTTCGGAATGTGCGTACCAAAACATAATTCGCTATGGTATTAGCGTTCCCAGGTAACATAGGATAGGATAGATCCCAGCCGTCCAACCTCACTAAAATCTTCAGACGCAGAACTCTCCTATATAATGTGTCCCACATCTTCATCTCACAATCCTAACCCACCTCTCTCGATTCTTCAGCTATTCAGATGAACATGAAGTAAGAAACCTTCTCCCTCCCTCCTCAACAATTCGCAGCAGTGACTTTGTGGTTCGTTACAAGAAGCCCGTGATTCTGCACTAAAGTTCAGATCTGCACTGAAGTTTTATCTTTTGATTTATATATGATTCAGAATCTTCAGATTCTCCCAAACCCAACTCATACTTAGTTCTGTCCGTCCATTTTCTCTTGCTTAGTTTACATGTTAATGTGACGATGAATCGTTACTGATATTTCTTGTCCCGTCTGTTCTTAATCTTCAGCTTTTGACTGTTTTTTTTTTTGTTCGGTTTATGTAATCTATTTTTCTTTCCTTTTTGTAGCTTGGAGAAGAATTGGCGGTCCTAGAATTTTGTTTCTGCTGCTAGTGTTCCTTTTAGTATTCAGGCCTCTAGCCCTTTAATACCCCGTGGACCCAAATTATTTGTTAGGTATTTGCTTGGCATGTGGCCCGATCAGGCCCAATTTTAGTCTACCCAAAAAACAGAAATCCCAGACCCACCGATCCCCGCGAACTGGATTCGGTCCATTAATAGGTTCGTTCGGGATCGGTATGCAAAATATTCACTCTGAACAGACAAGTTTCAAGGTTATATGCTCCAAAACCACCCAAGCCAATTTCACCCCTAGGATGCGATAAATCACTTAGTTCTGCATGCTACTTGCCACCATGGCTTTTCTCCCATTCTGTCAACTAGTGCTTCGAAACAATAATAGCAAACCACTGACTAATTCCATTGATGTCCCCCACCATGCTAGACCGCAGGATGTAGCTTCTGGTTTTGCACACTACAGCTTACATGGCTCTAATACCATTCCTTCACACCCTCCTTTGCCTGAAATGGTTGACCACAAAATGCTAAAAGATATATACGATCCATCTCATGCTTTTCAGGGATGGAGGATTCAAGAAATTCTTATACGAATTTAAGAAATTAAACATATTAATTAGCTGTTATTCAGCGGGGGAATAGCAGAAGGAGGATAAAATTCCAGTGACGAGATCCATTACTTGCAAGTTAAAGGAAGTAGAATACGCATGCTAGGAAGTGTACAGAACTCTAACATCAATGGCGAAATGCTACAAGTCCGTGTATGACATGGGTTTAAAGCTTATCTATACTATACAACATTGAAGGGGATACATGAGATATTATCCACTATTGCGGGGGACATATGCTACTTTCAGTGGGAAGGGCAATCAGACTGACAAGTGGCATGAAGCTCATACCTTTGGTCCCTCTGTGCTTCTATCACTATCCACCTATTGAGACTACATAAATACAATTCGGCACAATGCATAAAACAAGTAAACTATGCAAATCAAAGTACTAAAGCCAGAAGGAACTGCTCACGCAGTAAGTTGTGTCTTCTGAGACTTCTCACCAAATGAGAACTCTCAAGGGGCAAGCTCTGATCCATTTCAGTCTAATCAATAATCCCAATGAATGAACGGCAATATTTATCAATACTGACGCACCTTTTTTTAAAAATCAACAACATAATGCTCTTTCTCCACCTATGTTGGACAAGTGCTCTCTACCCACCCTGGAGTTGACCAGGCAAACTAATTAATGTTATTTACTCATAGCCTAGCATGCCAGATCTTGCGTTCTCTCAATTTAAAGGCAGTGCAATGAATTACTTGCTTTCGTATACTACAAGGAGATTTCGGTAGCATGATTTGTAGACAAATGAACTAAACAATCGACTGGACCTTCTTAAGGCATAAATAACTCAAAATAGCAAATAAAACGACAATGCAACAACTCTTAACAACTAAGGAAAATAGAACAGTATGACAGGAAAGGAATAATCAAGAAGAATATGAATAAAAATGTCAAGCATCACACTACGTGAAAGATATTAACCTGTTCGGCCTTCTGAATCCTTGGAATCAAGAGAAACCCCGGAAGAAGCTAAGCTAATGATATCCTCAATGTCATCATATCTGGCAGCCTGTAAAAAAATGGAACAAAACAAAGTTAAAGCTTCTTTCTCCAGCAGCTATTTCCCAAACTAATTGATGAAGCAGAGAGCAGCCAATAGATATAACCAAAATCTTGCAGTTCAGAGCTTGAGTCCAACATTTTTTAACTTGAGATAGGGTGTAGTAAGTACGTTAGTAACTGCGTCGTAGTAAGCCAATGGATTAAAGTTCAACAATCTATTGCAAATGTTGCAAATGTCTGACATAGAGTTTCAAATCAATCATTCTTTTAGATTTGTTATCTTCATCAAGGATGAACAGATTGAACACGTTCCTTTTATAATGTAGAAGCTAAACTGGAACCAATTTCAGGTAAATAAGACTTAAGGACATATGATAGCCAATTTTGATAAACCAAAGTAAGAGACAATTGGAAAAAAATAACGACCGGTTTAGTTTGTCTTTGTTTTGCTTGATCATGTTGTATTGAAGACAAGATGAATGAAGACATGGGTCTCAGGAAGGCTAAGGATGATAAATAGTCAAGGCTATGAGAAATCGTTTCTCTTGCCCGTACAAAGAAAGGGTCACAACATTCATGAAGAAGACCACTTCTGTGATTAATTTTCCCTCTTAATGTTTTACCTTCTTAGGCCATTTCGTACACATATGGCTCAATTCAGTTTATACTTTCCAAAACACTTTAAGCAACTGTGTGATGTATCATTGGGTGGTTGCTCGTAACAAACTTCACCAGTCATAAGAAAACCTATATCACTAGAGAACTGAAGAACTATCTTCCCATAAAGAAGATCATTAGAATAGAAGAGGAAGAACAATCTTTAAAGAAACAAGGCATACTGAAAAACTGTATTGTTGCCTTGATATAATATTGTCCAACGGGAAATATTAACTACAAAAAACCAAACATCGGAGGGTGGGGAAGCTTCATGTCATCCAAAGATATAAACCGGATAACAGAATCTTTTTTTCTTTTATAAGCAACTAACAGAATAACACTGCTGACTTTATCAGGTACTAAAACACAAAGTTGTCCAGATCAAAGACTTTTTGTTAAGTAAATTTTGTAAGGAAGGTTTCCACAAGATTTGGCTAAAATGGATTATGTAGAACATTCACATGGAGCATCAAGTGTGAAGGGAAAAGGAATATGAAAAGCTCTTGTTAAAGCATCCAACTCAAAACCAATTGGCAATGAGTGGAGAGGCAGCCCGAGTTCATATGCTAGTTTTGGAGGTAATAATTACTCAATGTGAGACAAACTCTAACACTTCCCCGCACGTACAACCCCTGACCCGCACATGGAAAGGTAAACAAAAGATCCATACACATGGATCACAACGAAATAATGTGCAATTAAGGCACAAATAACAGGACAATCAACCAAAAGAGTATCGTCCAAAAGCCTACAATACCCTAGCTTTGATACCATATTAAAGCATCCAAATCAAAACCCATTGGCAATGAATGGAGAGGCTGCTTAAGTTCATATAATAGATTTGAAGGTAATAATTAATCAAATCCAGGACAAACTACAATAACTCTCAACAGATTGAATTTACTTATTGTTGATACCATATTCGCGAGGGGGACCGAGGAAATTTCCGGGCGCGACACTTATTGTTGAGTCTCTGATCAACACATTGTAGTTTACTAAAATTAACATTTAAAGTACTTTACGCATTGTCGGAACTAATTGCTTAAAGCAGCAATCAAAGACGTATTGTGCCTTATCGGGAACTCGATACCTCTTTTAAGCCCAAACTAATTTTTAGTCACCAAAACAATTGCATCCATGATTAAATTCAATCTGTTAGGAAAGAGTAAACCTGGGCAGCCTTCTTTCGAAACACGTATCATGTTAATGCCACCAAAACAAGGCTATTTCATTAACATGTCGAACACATGCCAACACAAAACTTTTTTTTTTTAAAATTTTGAGAATATCCTGAGTAGCTAACTGCAAAGATACGTAGTGCCACAACATTATATTACAGACATAATATCCTAACTAGCCCAGGAAAATGAAATATCCACAACATAACACAATACGTCATTGATTGCCGCCTGAGTTTAATCGTTACGTGTTTGAAGCCTCATGCTTCATAGATTGCAAGAGAAAAATAGGACAAAGACCTCCACACTAACAAAATAAGACACATAGTGGTCAAGATACCTCACAATTTTAGGCAGTTCATGCCCTTATTAAAGTAACTCAGGTGACATATAACCCATAATACTTCCTGCAAGATGCCACACTCCAATATCCTACCACTGACTGTAACTTAACCTACATAGCTCGGACAAGGAGAGAGACAAAGACTTAGGAGAGTGGAATAAGCCCGTGGCTTCAAGCATGTCAGAAAGGTAGTAAGACTTCAATTGCTAATAGAAAATACAATATCCAGCTTATTGTTACCGGTATGGCAATACCCAGTAAACAAGAATCTCTATTGTAGAAACTAAGACAACTGTGTATATTTGATTGTCTCCTATAACAATGCAAACAAAGAGCAAAAGCATGATCCTCGACAAAATAAATAACTAACCCATCAATCAGTTAAACGGTTAAGTTTCACTTGTAACCAATTTGAGGCCAAAGAATTAAAACCTCCACGGCTTTACTTAGTTGAGTTATGCAATTCAGTCTATGTACCATCAGATAGCTCAGAGCGATAATTTTTTTTCTCTTTCCCTTGTCATGCGTTTTCTCAACAACCAAACAGATTAATTAACAACTAAGAGATTTCAATCACCCTTGACAAGACATCATGAACATTAATACACAATACTTAAGGGAAAGAGAAGCAGAAGTGTAGATATAAACTTTTGTGTGTGAAAGATAATGGTTGCAGTGCCAATTATCGTACCTCAAGCAAGGAATCGATGTCATCCGGCGTGAATTCAGCCGGAGTCTGGTTAGCAGCAGCCTCTGCCCCCATTCCGGTTATCAGGCGTCCGTGTGAAAGCTAGATGAAATTGGCCAGAAACCACAACTAGGGATGGGTTTCCGGGAGCGTCCGGTTTTGTTTTCTCGGTACACTTTTTGTGTTTGTTTCGAAACTCAGGAGAGAAAGGGTGGGGAAAAAAAAAAAGGAAAAGAAAATTAAAGCAAGTTCCTATTTTTGGATGGGGAGTAACTCGAAAATTTCAAATTATGTTTTAATCTTGATTTTATAAAATTATCATTATTTTAGGTGTTACGTTTATTTTTTTTTATCTTTTTTAATAATACACATGTAATTTTTAAATTTATGAAATTTAATTCTATCCATTATTAAACTTGAAATTACGATAATTAAATTTTTAAATTTTTTTTAAATTAGAAAGTAAAAATTCTACTGACGTCTAATAATTTGTTACACACGAATTAGCAAGGAAAATTTCGACTGAAAATCACCAATTATTAAAGAAAATTAGGCACGATTTTTGAGCAAAATTGAAAGATAAACTATTTTCCTATCAAGTGCATAACGATAAATTTAAATTGTAAAAACACGATGACGATAAATTTCGCAAGTATATGATAAATTTAAAAGAGAAGATGGTAAATTTGTGAACCATGATGAAATTTATCATATTGTTTATATTAAGACATAGTATATTAATAATGGTAAATTTAAATTGTAAAAAAAATATGATGATGGTAAATTACGAGAGTATATGATAATTTTGAAAGAAAATATGGTGAATTTTTTGAATCGTGATGATGAAATTTACCTTGATGATTTAAGATCATGTAAATCTTTTAAATTAATGCCGATTGATTTGTGTTCGTTGCTTATTTTGTCTGCTCGCCCTTACTTTGTCCGTCTCATAAAGTCAATTATGTGTTTTGGAAACCCTTTGATACCGGATTATATCTTTTGAAGTATCAAAATCGATTATGTCTTATTAGGGTTTTCAAAATATGGTCTCTAAAATTTCAGTAAGAGAAAGCGCGAAATTTTCGTCTTCAGCGGACAAAAAAGAAAAATAGTTTTTGGAAATATAGAAAGCAAGTGTATATATATGGGTGAAAAATATGGAGAAGGTTAGTCTTGAGGTTTTTTGAATTTAAGAACTGAAACATAACTTCTAAAAACAAAACATAAATATAACCAAAAAATAGGACTATAAATTAAGCTCCCCATAAAAAACTTTCTTTATTTGGCTTCAAAAGAAAAACAAGGGAAAATAAAAAAACAGATACCGCAATAAATTATTATTTTTGTTAAAAACAATCCATATATTTGATTTAATATTTTTTAATTTTCATATGGTTTTTGGTTAGATTTTTGCAATCTCTCATTCGTATTGACTAGAGAAATTCAAAAAGTACTAAATATATGGACAGGAATTAGAAAAAATCTAGTTAAGACGACGCTAACGACAAAAAAAAAATGAAAACTATCCTTTTTAGATTCCTTTTGTCTAGACGAATGATTAATCTAGAAAATGTAACGTGAATATGATAACAATAAAAAATTACAAAAACATAGTAATGTTAATATTAAAAAAAATTGGCCAAAGGAGGCCAAAGCATTTTAAACATTTTTCTATATTTTCTATGTAAGGGCCCAAGTTTTAATTAAAAAATAAAAAAAATTTAGATAGTATTTAGTTTTCCATTCAAATTTTAACTCGTATTTAAATTTGCCATGCAAGTATTAAACAATATATTGTTGGAAAAATATTGAATTATGCAAACTTTGAGCTCCGGTTAAAATGGATTCTATTCATCGATTGAGTTAGTCTCGAATATTATTAATTTCATCTTCATGAAGAGATTAATATTGGATATTAAGTTTGCCAAAAATATTTAACAGTGCATGAGAAATTGTAACCAAAAGTTAGCACACAATCCTTGAGAATTGGAGGAAAACTTGTGTCCCACATTGGTGGGAGTAGTAAGAGATATGAGTATATTAAAGCAAAATTTGCTTAAAAAATTGGCCCTTTTGGTCATACAACTTTTTCGAGTGGGCGAGCAAGCATTGTATTGCGGCTTTCACCACATACGCACACCGTCGACCGATCGCACCGAATGGATTTAATATCGTTTTTAATTCGGATTGTGCTTGGACCCGAACATATTCTTTTTCATTTAGAGAAAAACATAAAGGTTTCTTCTCCTAAAGGTTTCTTCACAAAGGTCATGACCGTTTTAACAGTCATGATTGATGACTGTTCGATGGTTCCTAACAACCACCTAGCCTTCCTAAGCGGACAGCTATTCATCTATAAATAGGACATCATTATAGTAATTTATTACATTCGTAATATTCTCATCACTCCGGTGCATTGCATGAACATTCCAGTAGTTTTCAGTTGGCATTTTGTTTGAGAGTTCAACAGTGTTTTGGTTCGCGTGTGCCACAGAATGTAGTACAACTTTTACTCTTCGAGAATCATTATATCCTGGAAAGCAATCATCTAATAAACCAGTCGACACTGTAGTGGGGACAAGCGGGATCGCTGCCCCTTCACCCAGCTAGGATCAGCGTCCTTCAAGCTTAGCTAAATTTGCTTTGAGAACACAATATTTAAAATACTAGCCTCGATATCAATTTCTGGAACCCTAAAATTGGTCCTGTAAGTTTCACATTTATGTGTTTTTATTGTTCTTTTGATTGCATTTTCTTTTTCCAGTTTATATGAGTTTTGGAAATTCCTTGTGGGACTGTGTTGGATAACATATATACATTTGCATGGCAACCTAAGTGGCACAACAAAACTCATTTAAACGTGGACACCATTGCACCATTATAAAACCTAGTACCTTACCCTAATCCCTACCACAATATAACATAACCTCTTCCTTACTACGATATTTTTCCTACCAGATCAATCCCCTTGATCATGATCACCACACATAGTTTTTTCCCACGTTTGTTTTCCTTGCTGCTATATTTTTCCCCCTAATTCTGCAGAAGCACACATCTCCTTCCCAATGGAGTTTGATCCCTTTCCCCTTGCTCGATCTCTCCACAGCTACACCTCATTGGTTATGGCAAAATTAGCCTACTGTTTTGGCCCTAAAATCATCTCAGGTAATTTTCCTAACCCAATGGCCATTTTCTCCACTTGGCTACTCCAACTCGAACTGAAGCTTATTTCACCTCCAATTGCAACCTCTCATCTCCACTACTGCCATAAGCTACTCTACAGCCCCTTATTTTCCCCTTTTTATAGCAGCATGCGTGCTTATATATTTTTTCTTATGGCAAATCAAACTCCTCCCTATTTAAACCCTATTGTACTCCCTTATTTTCTTTCATATAAAATCAGTACTACAACATTAGAGAGCAAGGAACAAAGCTACCATTATTGAGCTAAGTAAGGAAGAAGTTGGTATTTTTACAGGAGAGTGTTGATACCAGATTTTGTCCCACCGCTCAAGTTATCATGAAACATGCCATCAAAATGGACTTAGGATAAGCTTATGCGCAGAGTGGCCATTTTGCCCTTGAAGGGCCGATTCAGCAAACACAGGCCAGGGTTCGGGAGCACTATTTGAAAAATAACTTCACCGAATCATGAAGACCTCACACTATCGATCAGCACGAGGATACAAGTCCATTGACAGTGATTTGGACAAAAACAGACAACGCTGACAGTTTTCGGTCTCAAACGAAACGAGAAGCCTCGGGAGCACGATTTTTCGAGCTGAT
>JABCMJ010011865.1:0-10402 GCA_014822125.1 Arbutus unedo | reverse complement strand
TATTTGTTTTCATATTGGGGAGATAATAAACATTTGAAATAAATTGGTGCATTCCATTTTTCAAGTGAATCAAAATTTTACCTCTTCCCTTCACCCGAATTTTGGATAGATCTCCAAAAGAAACATTGTCGCTTATTGATTCATCGAGCTCCACGAACAAGCTTTTGTCTCCGCACATATGGTTGCTTGCTCCCGTATCAAGATACCATGTATTCTTGTCTTCACCTTCATTGCCTTTATACGCCAATAATACAGTAGATTCTATTTCTTCCCCTTTCCTTTCAACAAAATTAGCTTTCGCTTCCACTTGGTTAGTATTATTTTAACTTGAGAATCATACCTTTGCCTTCCGTTGGCGTAATTTCCTCTTCCACGACCTCTATTTGTTTGGAAATTTTAACTTCTTTCCTCATTATGATATTGTCCTTCTCCTCCTTGTCCTTGAACATGACCATGACTATGACCATGACCTTGTCCTTGACCACGACCACGTCCATAGCCGCGTGCTCGTCCACCTCTATTTGGTTTGTTTCATATCTTCTATTGAGACTGAGACTTGTTTGAAGAACTTGCACCAATGGTTCTTTTCTCCTTCTATTGATCTTCTCCTCGTGGGCTTCTAATGATCCCATGAGTTCATCAATATTAGCCATAGAATCAAGATCTTTTGATTCTTTAATGACTCTATATGGTCAAATTTTGGATCCACTGACCGGAGAATTTTTTCGATCACCCGGACATCATCCAAAATTTCACCATTTGCTTTCATTTAATTTACAACCGCAAAAACTTTTGAAAAATAATCCGAGATTGGTTGGAAAACTTTCATTTTTAAAGCTTCAAACTCACCTCAAAGAGTTTGTAAACGAACTTTCTTTACTTTGTCACCTCATTTGAAGGAATTTTAAAGAATTTCCCATGCTTCTTTGGCGGTGTTATCACTTGTAATCTTCTCGAAATTGGCATCATCTACTCCTTGATAGATTAATGATAAAACTCTTTTGTCTTTTACCTTGGCTTCATGCTTTTGCTTATCAGTAGTCGGCCCTACTCCTTCAACGCCTTTTTCAATGACGTCCCATACATTTTCTCCACTGAGGTAGGCCTTCATTTGAATACTCCAACGGTTATAGTTATCTTTGGTTAGCTTGGGAAATGGGACTGCTTGGGTGGACATTTTCTTCAACATGAACCAAAGTCTTGATACCACTTTGTTGGAAGAGGATGGATTTGGACAATATTTTTAGAAGAGAATAAAACACTTACGAATGGGAAGGAAATACTTGTATTACACTTGGACTCAAACGTTTTGATTTTGGTTGATACAAAATGGTTAGAGTCCACCCCTATTTATACCACTTCAAAGATGATTCTAGACCTATATATTTAACTTACAAAATAATATTTTATGTTACATTCTAGATTTAGGCAAATATCTAGATATTTTACAAGAATTTTCTAGAATTCTTCTAGAAACTACATATTTTAGAGAGGTTCTAAAAACTTAATTTTTATCTCCTCTAAAAATATCTTCTCCTTTAGGCCTTTTTTATTGGGCTTGTCTTGAGCTTTATTTTTTTTTCTTTGGGCCAAGTCAAGTTTATACTTCAGTGCCGACCCATCGGCCCATCGTTCAGCTAGGTAGTGGGAAGCTTCTGGAAGAATGGCAGTTCTCAACTAGGAAAGTGCATATTAAGGCAGTAGCCAGATTTGGGAATGCATCATGTTTGGAAGGTTACCTCGCATGGAAAGATTGAGATTTGATATTAGCAAATAAGGGAAGATTCCTTAAAAATTGAATTACCAAATATGAGCACTCGATGGCTTATAAATACGAGATCATAGACCATTAATCAAGTAGGTTATCATTCATTGTACAATCACTATTGTGCTTTGAGCTCTCAAGTGTTCTGATTTTAACATCGGAGTGGCATCAGGTTGGAAACAACTTGATTGACACGAATTGGCTGTTCATTGCGTAGGATCTTGGAGCAGTTCAAGTTAGAGAATATTCACACCCCCACAATTGGCGACTCCATTGGGGATAAGTAGTCTAATGAATTTTCAGTGTTCGAGATGGCTGAAGTCAGAACTAGGGTCAATGGAGAGGGATGTATGGAAGCTTTAGCCTCTAGGGAGAAGTGCCCTTTTCCTAGATCGGATGTTCGATCGAAGGGGCCACTGGTGGCTCCTCAAAAGCCAACCACCCGAGAGTGTATCAAATAGCTGGAGCGAGATCTAAAAAAGTAGGACGAAGCCCTGACCAGCCTACGCTTGGAACTCATCCAGCTAAGGGCAGATGTGCGCAAAAATTAGGTCCCAGTAATGAGCCAAACACAGGAGAAAGATTACACCAGAACTCTGACTACACCACGCGGAGAGCATTCCAAACACGAACATGTCTCAGGAAGGATAGGTTCAAAAGTTCTGACTGGTTGTTGTGATAGTGAAAAAAGGGCACGCCAAGCGTGAACCCCATCGCCCGAACGACAACATCGTAAACCAAAAGATAGTGCTCGGCTTTCGGCGTTCGACAGGCTGGGAGAACAAGAAGCAGACAGCTGCCTGACTGGCGACCCATAGGCTGAAGGCCGAACCAAAAAGCGATACTGAGAGGACTTGCGGGCCAAGTTCAACAGAAATAGATGCAGTGTGAGACACGTTTGACCGGCTGCACGACCCGAGGCTTTGGCTCAACCTTGGTCGGAGGCTGCACACAATCGTCTAGTTGTGACCCCATTCACATGACATATCGAGTTTTGGTCCAACCGCCTACTGGGTTCCACCACCTAAAATTCAACAACTATGAGCCAAAGACCGACTCGTACACCCACCTGGTGCACTACAAGTAGATGATGTCGATATACTCCACCAACGACATACTCCACCAACGACACACTTATGTGCAAACTCTTCCTATCTAGTCTAGGGGACCTCGGCCTCTTATTGTTCGATCGGCAGCTGGAAGGATATCTTTTGGCCTTCTCAGCAAGATTCATTACAAGTACCAAGGTGAAAAAAGAGATAGATGCCTGCTCAGCCTATGCAAATCTAAATCTGAATTGCTTCGAGAGTATGCAGCTTAGTACTAGGAGTTGTACAACGAAATCGACAATTGCAATCCCAAACTCGCCGTCACCTCCTTTAAACTCAGCCTTGATTCAAAAAGTAGGATCTTTGAGTACTTATTTTTGGTCCTGCCCACACACATGGATGAGTTGACGAATCGCATCGAGGAACATGCTTGGTTAGAGCGAGCAAGGGAGGAGCGAGCAAAGGCTGAACAAGGCGGAACGGCTCGGATCAATCCCGCAAAGGAACGATGGAGGGAGACCAATGTTGTGCAGGCGGGAGAGAAGAAAGAGATCTACCCAATTGAGTATGTGGCCGAACACACGGCGTTTAAAATCTCTTTATACCAGCTTGTTCAAAAAATCGAGCACAAGCCATTCTTCAAATAGCCAAACAAGTTGATGGGGAAGCCAAAATTGAGAAATCAAAGGTTGTGGTGCTCCTACCACAAGAATAGGGTGATGGCAAACTGCCGACATTTCAAGGCATTGCTGGAAGAGATGGTGGCTGAGGGCCAGCTAAAAGAATGGATTGACGAGGAAAAGACCTAGGTCGGCACACTGAGAACTGAGGGGATTTGGACAATCAATGTGCAAAGAAGCGCGAACCATTAATGTCATCCACAGCACGATGGACCCAAAAAGAGAAGAGAGGCTTAAGGCCGAACTGCAACTCATTACAGGATAAGAAATCTTGAGCATAACACCGGCCCTTGGGAAGTGCTAGAGGGTGCCAGAAGGGATCATCACCATCACGGACAAAGATTTGGAGTGAGTGCGGCATTTGCATAACGACGCTTTGGTGATAAAATTGGAAATTGATGCGTGGTTCGTAAAAAGGTTCCTAGCGGATCTCGGCAGCTTGGTCGAGATTATGTACTATGGCTTGTTCAGAAAGATGGGATACAAAGAAACCGATCTTCAACCAATGGAGGTGCCATTGGTCGATTTTAACGAAGCCCCGATCTGGCAGCTTAGCAAGTTCACCCTGCTTGTGGTGGCAGGGTCAGTGACATTACTAACGGAATTCATTGTGGTGGATGTCCCATCGTCGTACAATGCTATTGTTGACAGGGAATGATTACATATGTTGGGAGCAATGGCCAACACATATCATCAAGTATTTCGATTCATTGGATCGAATGGAGTGGAGAGCATCTACGACAACCAGGCGTCGGCCAAAGAGTGCTATATCACTGTAGTAAAGAGCAAGTCCACCCCAGAGCAGATTAACTGGGTTGAAACTACCGACTTGCCAGTGCTAGAGGACGTCGGTATACCAACAGCCGACAAGGCCATCGAGGAGTTGATCACTATTCCGATCAACAATAATCTAGAACAATTTTTTCTTGTCGGCTCGTCTCTAAATGAGTATGAGAGAGCGGCCATGGTGAAGTTCCTGATTAGCAATATATCTATTTTCGCATGGACTCCATACGAGATGCCGAGAATCAACCCCAAGTTCATTTGCCACGAAGTGAAGGTCGACACAACCCGTCGGCCAATCGTGCAGGAGGCCCATTGATCCGTCTTTACCCATACAGACACCATAGTAGAAGAAGTCGATAAGCTACTGGAGGCGGCAGCCATCAGGGAGGAGAAATGCCCCAGCTGGCTAGCAAATACGGTGGTGGTTAAGAAGAAAAGTGACACGAGGCGAGTCTGCGTGGGTTACACCAACTTGAATGACGCCTACCCAAAGGACACTTCCCCGTGCCCAGGATTGACCAATTAGTGGACGCCACAGCTGGCCATGAGCACATGAGCTTTATGGATGCTTACAAGGGCTACCATCAGATGTCTATGTTCAGTCCTGACCGAGATAAGATGGCGTTTATTACCCTAAGGGGGCTCTACTGTTATATGGTCATGCCCTTTGGCCTGAAGAACTCCGGTCAAGGATGTTCCAAAAATAGATCGGCAAGACCGTTGAGGCTTACATTGATGACATGGTGGTCAAGGGCACTAAGGCCGAACACCACCTGAGGGATCTACAAGAGGTATTCGACATACTCAAGGAGCACAAGCTGAGGCTGAATGCATCTAAGTGCACCTTTGGTGTCAAATCTGGAAAGTTTCTCGGCCACTTGGTGACACGAAGAGGAATCATGGCCGACCCGAACCAGATATAGGCGATCTAGTAGATCTCTCCGTTGGCCACAGTCAAAGATGTACAAGAGCTCACCGGCATGGCTGTTGCACTCAACTGCTTCATTAGCCGGTCGTCTAATAAATGCCGACCATTCTTTGAATGCTTGAAGAAGAAAGGCTGTCGTCACTTCCTTTGGGATGAGGAGTGCAATGAAGCGCTCATTCGGCTCAAAGAATAACTCACCTCGGCACCCCTCTTGACCAAGCCAACGGTCGACAAAACCCTCTACCTCTATTTGGTTGTCTCCCTGCATGCAGTCAGCTCAGTGTTGGTGTGCCACGCCGACTCTGGAGATAGCCCCGTGTACTACACGAGCAAGAGTTTGTTGGGCGCCGAATTTCAAATTTCTCATCACCGCCATCGATTACTTCACCAAATGGGTGGAAGTCGAACCTCTAGTCACCATTGAAGAAAAGGATGTGAAACGCTTCGCCTAGAAGAATATTGTCTCCTGGTTTGGCATACCCTATGCCTTTGTCTCAGACAATGGGGCTCAATTTGTGGGGGGTCTCTTCATCGACTTTTGCGCTGAACATTGTATCAAGTTCTACAATTCTACACCTAGTTACCCACAGAGCAAGCCGAAGCCTCCAACAAAACTATGGTCTCTAGCATTAAAAAGCAGCTAATGACAGCTAAAGGCAAATGGGCCGAGGAGCTTCCAAGTGTGTCTGGGCATACAGAACCATCCCCCGACGTTCTGCAGGCCAAACGCCATTTGCCTTAGCATTTGGCATGGAGGCCATTATCCCACTAGAAGTAGGGCTATCAACCATTTGGACCACACATTTCAATGAGGATCAGAACAGCCAAGACATCGCCAAGGATCTAGACTTGGCCAAAGAAAGACGTGACTGAGCTCGCATTCGTCTGGCTGCCTATCAACAAGAAGTGGCCAAGGGATATAATCAGGGGTTCCGGTAGTGCACGTTTCGATCGGAAGACTTGGTGGTATGAAAGGTTGTGGCTAACACGAAGAAGTAGTCTGACGGAAAGCTCAACCCTGCTTGGGAAGGGCTATATAAAATCACCGAGCAGATTGGCACAGGGGCATACCGCTTGGAAGACATGACCAGCAAACCTATGCCGAACCCCTGGAATGCAATCAACCTTAGAAAATATTACCATTACCCTTTTCTCTTCTTTTTATTTACATGTCGTGTGATAGTCGAGATTCTTTAATAAAATTTCTCCACATATTACTTGCCAACACCTGTTGTTAATAATGATCAAGGTTAGGATCCTTGTTTTAAGGAGCCCCAGACTGACTTCATCGACCGAGGAGCTCATGAAAAGCTAGGGTCCACTTGTGGAACCCTAAGGCTGAGCAGTCAAAATACTCGAAGCCACTAAGAGTTTGTAGCAATTTGCCGAGCCTCCAAACCCTTAGCGGGGGAGAAAATTGGTAAAGTGGCACCTCAGCCACTGCGGACTAAACGAAAGGCACACTAGACGATGTAAGTAAAGACTTGGGCAATTTTGCTGAAGTAATTAAAGATGGGCCTAACATCTATCGAAAAAGCATATTGGCCGAGACAAGTAAAAATAAAGCAGTTATGCAGGAAAGACGAAACCTTCATAATGAGCTTAGTAAGTTACAAAAACAAAGCCGATCCATTGCCACAGGTTGGCATCGACTAAAGAAAGATCTAGTTACAACCTAGAAAACAAAAAGAAAAACTAAAGGACTTCCTCGACACGAGCTTCCTCCCCCTCAAAGGCTGGAGGTGCTGCATCATCTTGAGCCAACGAGATGGATCCTTTGGCAGCAGGGACAGAAGCCGGGGCGACAACTGGAAAGGGAGGAGGATCCTTGAATAGCGGGGAGTCGGCTAGAAGCTCAGCGGTCCTCAACGTGTCAACCCAGCCGCGCCAATAGATGATATCCTGCGACTTCACCAACTCGGCCTCACACTGGGCTTCAGCTTCATTAAAGCCGATGTTGAAGGCCCTATCAACCACCTCCTTATGCTTCTCCCTTAGTCCTTCGGCCTCCTTGAGCGGGTCAACATTAGTGTTCTAGACAACATCCAGATTCGCGTTGAGAGTGGCAATTTCGTCCTTGAGTTGGGCCATCTCCAGCTCCATTTTCTTCCTCAAATCGTTCTCGGAAGTTAACTTCAATTGTTAACTTCTCAATTGATCGGTTGGCAACCCGCATGGACTTCGACAAATGCTCGTCAAAAGCCGAGAGCGCCTGCACAGTCTGTAACAAGGAAACAATCAACTAGTAAACAACAAACTTGGGTTTTGAAAGGTGATATCCAGCGGAATACACTACTTACCGAGAGGGCGTCAGAAAGGGCCCTTCGGTAGAGAGGCTTCATGGTGTTAGGCATTGTGTCGGCATCCTTGGGTAGTAGAACCAACTGAGCCAAGACATGTGCGACCCCCGAATCGCGATCAAGCTATCAGTCGTAACCTCTATTCTGCCGACCTTTATCTTGGGCTTCCAGCACTCGACCACTACGATGACCTGCTCCTCGATAGGAGTGGGAGACCGAACGGGAGATGAATGTCTAGCGGCCTCAATAGATGCTTCGCGCACCCTCTTGTGTCTGGCGGGGGGAGAAGCAGTTAGAGTTGTGGACTGAGAAGGAACTACGACGATCGAAGGGAAGGCATAGCCGATGCCGATGGGTCAGCAAAGCATGAGGAGATGGACTTGGCGGTTCGATGGGGGAAGTTTTTCATGGCTGCCTAGGAAGTGCCAAGCTAGAGGTCTGGTCGATCGAGGTACTGCAAAAATTTACTCTGGGAGAACCGCTTGGTGCCTCGATCCTTGAGCGTATGCTTGTAATGGGGCTCAAACTCCAAGATCGCCAACACGTCACGATCGTTGATAGGAATTTCAAATGCTCGAACAATCCACCAAGGACGGGAATTTGAATTGTGGCAGTTGACGGCGTCCTTGTCTGCAAAAGAATGAACGTAGAAATTAGATACCAAACAGAAATAAAAATAAAAATAACTGGCCAATGATGAGTGCCAAATGTACCTAGAACCCTTGGGACTTGAAGAATTGGATATTCATCCTCCCTAGGGGTGAACTCAAAATTGCCAGTGACTTCGAGCACGTCCTCGACATGTTTCTTTGAGTTAGGAAGCCTGACAATCAAAGATTCGTACCTCAGCTGACTCTGAAGGTGATGCCTCTTAGATTTGGCATTCTGGACGGCAATATAGATGCCAAATATGTCACAAAACTCAAGATCCATATCGTACAGCACCTTCAGCCGAACGATTGGCATGGTTATCCTAAAAAAATTAATCGAGACCTAGAAGGGGGCGAAGTTGAGCTCGTGGAAGGCCCGACGAAGCCAAGGATGATGAGGGAACTGGACTCCCCCTTCAACAATGGCGATCACGGGGGGATGGATGCAGTCAGGCCGGTAACTAGGAGCCTTGTCGAGCTCTAGGTGTGAGAGGTGCACGTCGTTAGAAATGTCGCACCTATTTCGGAACACCTGCCTATCAGCATGCGATCCGAACCGATCCCTGAATTTGCTTCTCTTCGGCACCATAAAGTGAACCTATCAAAGAGGTAAAGGGTTCAAAGGGTCAACAACAAGGACTAGAAGACTAACGCCGAAGGTGTTTGGCAAAAATGCCGAACGGACAAAATGAAGGTCTAGGGCTAATCGACGTGACATGACAGGTACGACGGAAAGGGTTTATCAATGGAACATACCCACCGGAGAAGATCATTAATGGGACAACAATAGTGGCACTATTCATACGCAAACAATGCTAGAAAAAACAAACTCAAAATGGGCAATCTATGGCCAAAAATGATGGATCACACAACAACCAAGTGCAAAGTCGTTCTCGATTATTACCTGGAAAGTAGAAGATTCGACGGGTAGAGGAATTGAGAAGAGGATTCTGGTAACGGCGAAGAGTCTTGAGCAGTGACAGAGGTGCGAGGGGAGGAAGAGAGAAAAGTGATTTCTCTCTCTCTTTTGCCCCTTATGTACGTTTGAAAAATGAAACGAAGGGCGGCACGCAGGAAACGAATTGACATAAAGTTGGGACTGTTCGATGGCTGACACGTGGATGGACAAGATGCGCTTAGCAATTAATACTTTTGACACGACGTGTTCGTAGACAAAACGACGGCCTAACATGCCAGGCGAGTCAGCAAACGACGCGTGTCTAGACCGTTACAGCTTTTGGGTGTTAGACCGCATATGAGTCAACCAAATGCCAGCTAGCTTGGCTGAGGGGCTATTGTGGAAGGCCAAACCCCCTTTAAATGAAAACTGTACTGGGCGGGAAACAAAGGTCGTGTCGGTAGCGTGGGGCTCGGGCGGCATATTGACCGAACGGGTTTCTTTGTTCAGGTGAGCAAAGCAATACGGGCCCGACTTCAGCAACATGGGCTTCGGCCAAAGAAGCTGAACGAGTTTGATACAAGGGTACTTTGCCAAGTGCCGACCATCGGCCCGTCGTTCGGCTAAGAGGTGGGAAGCTTCTAGAAGAATGATAGGTCTCAATTAGGAAAGTGCAGATTAAGGCAGTAGCCAGATTTGGGAATATATCATGTTTGGAAGGTTACTTTACATGGAAAGATTGAGATTTGATATCAACAAATACGAGAAGATTCCCTAAAGATTGAATTACCAAATATGGGTACTCGATGGCTTATACATACAAGACCATAGACCATTAATCAGGTAGGCTATCATTCATTATACAATCACTATTATGCTTTGATCTCTCAAGTATTCTAACTTTAACATCGGAGTGCAATCAGGTTGGAAACAACCCGATTAATGCTAATTGGCTGTTCATTGCGCAGGATCTTGAAGCGATTCAAGTCAGAGAATATTCATACCCCCACAAAGCACAAGACTGTGAATGTGTTGTCTTAGAAGGCCATTACAACGTACTTGATTATTGTGTGTGTGATGTGATATTTTGTATTTCGTACAAAAACCTTAGTTCATGATGTTGTTACTATTGACACTGAAACAATGTTACAAAATACTAAGGCTATGTTTGGTAATACTTTCTGTTTTCTGTTTTGTGTTTTCTATTTTTGTTTCCTAATTTTTATTTTTGTTTTTAAAAAAACGAAAACAAAAAACTTGTTTGTGTTAACTTATTTTTAGTTTGTTATATATGTAGGCTCTATAGTATGTGTGTCTATATATTAAGACTTATATACATATATACA
>JABCMJ010011857.1:0-26500 GCA_014822125.1 Arbutus unedo | reverse complement strand
AAAAAAAAGAAGGGGCAGAATATAATTTGGGGTTGAGATATATTTTTTAATAATTTTCAAAATTTATGCCCAATTCTTAAATTTTTTTGAAATTTTTGGGAGGCCCGGGCTCCCCAGAATCACCATGTAGTTCTTTCCTTGGGTAGAATCAAAACTCATGGCATAGGGACAATGGGTTTAAATACTATCCATTTCATTTTTTATTCTTATTTTTAAAAAAATTGCAATTTTGGATTTTGGATTTATTTTTTGCTGGTTTGTCTGGATTAAAGGTTTCAGAAAAGTAAAAATATGAACCAAAATTTTAAAAAGTTAAAAGAACAAAGATAATTCAATAAATTAGTCCGTTTTAAATTATTTTTGTCTTTGTAATTATCTTTTAGCTTTTAGACATAACTTTTTTATTTTGTAAATTTTTTAAATCAATACGAACTAATAATGCACGAAAAGTAAATACACAATTAACAAATGCAAAATATTAAATAAAGATAAAAACAATACATAATTTAGTTAGGACGCATAGACAACGTTCAATTGAGGGGGAAAAAACTAAACTAAAAAGTGATTATATTAGGAAGTCTTTAGTAAAAAATAAAAAAATAATAAAAGTTATTCAAATTATTAACGAAAGCTATTAAATTATCAAAAAAATTACTGTCAATAAATAAACAACTTGCCGAAGCAAAAGGGTAGAGGCAAAAAATAAAGTGAGATGACAATAAATAAGTGATGAAAAGTGAAACAATAAAATAAAAAATATTTTATTAAAAAACACAAATAGTGCCAAGTGACGTACACACGCTTAATGTATAATATAAACGTAAAATCATTACATTTATTGTGTTTTTATGATTATATTTTGATGTCATCTCAATTTAACTGTCAACAAATAAATAATGATGTTTTACCGAAATGAACAAACAATATATTCTTTAATATAAATGCTCACACAGTGAGTACTCTACTGAATAAAATTGTTATTATTTTAATTATTGTAATAGGCTTTGTTTGGAAAATCATTATGAGTAATTATGTATTAACCATATTACTCATGACTCCACCTTGCTATTTTTGCTTGCTCCACTTTGTGAAAAGTGCAGCTGTAATTCATAATGCGTTTTTCTAAAAAAAAGTGAAACAGGTTATTTTCTATCTTCGTTAAAATATTTATAATCAAAATTATATACATTTTTTATAATCTCGTACGAGAGGAATTCGGACTGAATAGTTAGTTTTTACCTTTTAATTTCTCTTATTCTGAGGATATAAAAAAAATAAAACAACTAGAATAAAAATGAAACTAGGTGAATTTAAAACAAAGGAAAGTCAGACAAGTTCTGCTGTATACAGTGCAGCAAAGTGTACTGTGCATTAAAATAATATTATTTTAATACATAACAAAATACTGTATAAATAATAAAAAATTAATTAAAAAATTCTTTATCAATATTTTACTATTTAAAATAATATCGTTTTAATGCACAAATTATCGATACACAGCAGCCTCCCATTTTCGGGAAAGTCAAGACAATGCAAATGGTTGATTTTAACTACCTGCTTCAACAGAACGGCCCTGCTTTCGCACGCTCTCCTCTCTCTCTCTCTCTCGCTCTCTACAATCTTTTTCGATACCAAGCAACTTCCCCCGTCGTTTTCCCACGGCCATTTTCAGGGTTTTCGCTCTCTCTCTCTCTCTCACACACACACACCTATATACGTACGGGCAAATACATACACAAGCATACTGTAATCTATCAATATATACAGAAACGCATACACCTCTGTTGCAGTGTGGGTTTTTTTTCCAAGGGTTTCAATCGCTACTTTTACAGATGCAATTCACTTCTAGGCCCAGCGGCCGGATATGGTGATGACTCTCTCACCAGTGAATGGATTCGATTCACCTACTCCCTCTCCTCCTCCATTTCCTCATACTCACTGCCCTCTTTCCAAACCGTTCTTCATCGTCCGACGATTTCTCGATCACTAGCTTCGATTCCGACCTGTTCCACCAGGACTACTCTCCGCCGGCACCTCCGCCGCCTCCGCCGCACCCACCATCGGTCTCCTGCGAGGATGATTTGGGTGGAATTGGGAGCGTGGACACCACGTGCCAGATAGTATCTGATCTGAACCTAACAAGTAACGTGTACATACAAGGGAAGGGAAATTTTTTCATCCTTCCGTGTAGGATTGTGTCTTGCTTGGCATTTGGTTGTGAATTTTCTATCAATATAACAGGAAATTTCAGTTTGGGCGAGAATGCCACCATTTTGGCCGGAACATTCGAGCTTGAAGCGCATAATGCGAGTTTCGGTAACGGTTCTTTGGTGAACACGACGGGTTTGGCCGGTTCTCCGCCATCCCAGACCAGTGGGACCCCGCAGGGAGTCGATGGGGCGGGTGGCGGTCATGGGGGAAGAGGAGCTTGTTGCGTGACTGATAAAGAGAAGCTTCCGGAGGATGTTTGGGGTGGTGATGCGTACTCTTGGTCATCCTTGCAGAAGCCGTGGAGTTACGGGAGTAGAGGTGGGACCACGAGCAAGGAGGTGGACTATGGTGGAGGTGGGGGTGGGAGGATTAGGTTGTGGATACGGAGTTATGTTGAGGTGAATGGTGGGTTGTTGGCTGATGGTGGTGATGGGGGTGATAGAGGTGGGGGTGGGTCTGGTGGCAGCATCTTCATCAAGGCTACTAAGATGTAATTTCTTCACCTTTTTTGGCTGATTGAAATGATGATTTAGTCTTGCTACTTGCATTTCTGTTTATTCATTTTGGCTCCACAATCTTTTGGATGAACTTTGCTTCTATGGAAACTGTGAATTTGTTTTGCATCCCCTTAATCATCTCCAATTGGAAATATCACTTGACTAAATGAATGAATTATGTGTTTGGCTTTTATTTATTTTTGGTGGGTGTGCAAAGGAAAAAGGTTTCTGTAATATAAGCAGCTGGTTTTGTTGTTCTATTCGTCTTTATGACAATGTGATGTCAGTTGATATCAGTTGGCTTGATTTTCTTCAAGGTTAATTGGAGGGAGGATGTGTTTGAGAACCCGATCCCTCCTACCCATTACCCAACAAGAAGAAAAGGTAGAACAACTAAGAACAATAAATTGCGGTGATGCTAACAATGAAAAGAAGAAGATTAACTTGACGTAGGCAAGAACAGATGCTAGAATTCTGGTTTCAGATCCTATTATGGCTTGATTCTGTGTAGCAAAGAAATCTGTACGTGATAGTCCAAGGTGGTCCAAATTCCAAACAGATGCAATTTCTTGTAGGACTACTCACTTCCTCCTTTTCAATGAGAGGAAGAAGTTTTTAAGCCCCATCCTTAAATATTGGCTGTCATCTATGGTATTGGGTGTTACATAAAGGGATTTTGCACCTCCAATACCAATATTTTCATATGTATCGGCCAACAATGTCCAATATTGGCCGAATATGGCTGCATCATCTTTACCAATACATCCTAATAATGCGATTTAAAACCCTATCACTAAAGAACTTTTCTTTGGCCTTTTGTAGATTGATCCTAGGTGTCTCTTGGTTCTTGTAACATCCTAGTTAGTCTTTGTAAATGATGCCTAGGGTCTTGTGTTTTGCTTTTAACGGTGATCTCTAGCCTATCGTCTTCAAATGCATTTTTATTACCTTTATCTTTACTGATAATACTCAATCTATATGCTTTTCAGTTCTTTGGAACGCAGGGGTCTTGCTGTGGCCTTTCTTGGCCTATAGACATCCCATCTTTCCTTAGGGTATTAGTTTTCATACTTTCCCATGGCCAAGGTTTTCATTCCCTAAGTGTGGAGAAACAATTTTTTCGGCCCTAGGAAAAGGGAATTCTTTCATCCTTAGCTCTGTGAGTTGGTGCAACTAGTTTAAGAGTTTTAGTTGCAACGAGTTTTAAGATTTATTATGCAATCCTTTAACGTGGTACAAGTATCTAAAGGCTCGGGATAAATATTTGCTCGGGAAAGAATAAAGGAAGATCTTTGGAATGAGGTCCCTTGATGTTGGTTTTTTGTTGCAAAAGGAATTGGCTTCGAGTGGAAGGAATTCTTAGCAGGAATTGTGCCGATTGACACACCAACCAAGTAATATGAATAGAGAAAACAGTATAGAATGCTGCCAATGGTGGATAAATGAAGAACTTGCTGGAAAACATTGCTAGTTTGGGGTGAGATATTGAACCCCATTTTTTGTATTCCGAACATCCAATTTTTCCAATTTGTAGCTTTAGGTTCAGAGTTAAATCACAGGTTTTGACTACTTGCAATGTTGCTTTATTGATCTTAATTTTGTTTGGTAAAAAAAGAATTGATTTTAGGCAAGTGGAGTCCAGATGGCTATTATTGGCTTTTTCAAGGCCAGGGGCTTGTTGGAAGAGGACTTTTTCTCTTATTCTGTTAAGCAACAGTACTAGTTGTATTAATTCCATCTTTGATGCTTTGGTTTGTAGATTAGAGTTAAATGAAGGTGAAACTCTTTGGACCCCATCACTTATTTTTTATTACAACCCTTAGCTTTGGATTTTTATGCTTTACTTGCTTATTCGATAAGTCTGTATTATTTTTAAGGAAAATTGGGTTTGACAACATTTCTGCTATGTCCTGGCATTTTACTCCAACAAATGAGGCATTAATGTAGGGATGTTCTGCTTGTCTACAGTGTTAATTTCTTCCTCTAATGCTTTTATTTTATCCCTAAATGGCACTGATGATGATTTTTGTGCTGGGAAGACCTGTCTACTTATTCTTTGGGAATAGAAATATCAAAACTTCCTTTTATGCTAGCAATTCGACTCTAGAAGATTTTTTGCAAGTAGTTTAAGATGGGATATTCTACCTGAGTAGGAAGAAGACGTTTTGCTCACATTCTTGGACCGTGAGTTCTGTTTTCAGAGATACACATGAAGAAATCAAGTTCTAAACCCTAAACTAGTTTGATTCAGGTTCAAGCAAAAAGAAACTAGAGAGTTGCATGTGTGCTGTAATATAAGCAACTTTTGGATGGAAAAAAGAGCTTTTCACGGCAAAATTTTGCCTTGCATCTATTTCAATAGCAACGTTTTAGGTGAACTTTACAATTTAGGAAGTATGTGCTACAAAAGAGCAGCCTGATTGATCAACAATAAAACTGTAGCAACCTATCAACGAGATTCCATAAAAACGCTGAATTTGCCCAGGATAAGGAGGAAATATTGTAGTGCATTTCTCTGTTCAACAAAGCAAATTTTGTTATCAATGTAAGCCTAAACCTTTTTGGAGACAAAGGCTCCGTTCAGTTCATCTCCTGAACTGAATATTTTTAAAATTAGAACTCAAAATAGTGCTTGTTTAGGTGGTTTACAGTTATGCACTAAACTACTTTTTCCGATGACTTTTTGCCCCATAAAGCAGAACTAATGGGATTTGCAACAGTATTTTTAAAATTTGTATTCACAAATTGAAACGATCGAATTTTGAAAAAATATTTAAGTTACTCTGTGAAAAGAAAATTCGAAAGATTAGACGAGCAAAGCAAGACATATGTACACTGACTACCTGGCTAAATTTATGTTACTACCATAGTAAGGGATTAATACTCCTTTAGGCTCCTTGATATCTTTAATCCTCCTCAAATCCTGTTGCTTGCAAAACAAGTTTCCGTTAGATGCTCACTGGCCAATAAGGGTTGGCCAAAGGGCATTTTGATGGCTAAGTCACCAAGAGGACTAGGTATCTTGGATGATCGGACTCATCCAAGTCAAAAATCAAAGGATCTTAGTATGATATTTCTAGAGAGAGAATTTTAGGTTACAATGAGTTCAATTCCCCCTTCCCCTTGGACCTTCACCATATTTATAGGCATTTGGAGACCCTAGGATAGTTTGCTTGAGGTGGCTTTGTGATTTACCCTCATCATTGTATCTTTTGTGGGACTTGTGTCAGCAATTGAGAAGAAGGCTCATAGGATTTCTCGCCTCGAGCTTCCTCTCTGATTGGCGAACCATCTTCGGTAAATTCATTTTGGCATCGTACTCTTTCTATGGCAGTGCTCTATTGCCCTTTGCACCTGACTAACTTGTCCGACAAGCTGTAGGAGGGCTCGGCCAATTGTTGTGCCAACCATCTCTTCATTGGTCGGATACTCTTTGTGCCAACTGCCTAGCTCTTTGCTTGGCTTCATAGCGGCAGTGAATCTCCTACTCGGCTATTTACTTTATTCATGTTCCGGTTGTCAGCTAAAAGGTCATCGTCCTTTGGTGCTTGGCCCCATTGGTCCTGCCGACTTCCTTCAATAGTGTCACGTGTTGGGGGCTCTTCCCTTTAGGCTTGTCGTTAGCAGCTAATTGATCTTGTTTCTTAGTAAATAAATCTCTTGTTTAAGCTCACCTCCCACGATATCTATGTATGAAGTCTTCCTGCATCTGAGCCCTTGGATCAGATCATTTTATCTTGACCGACTGACCCTTGATGCATATACTAAAAGTTGGATAGATCATTTGGTGATGCAGCAAACAATCCCGTACTTGAGTGCTAGAGACCCATCATCATCCACATTAACTACCTGCACTGTGCACGCACATTCAATGTTGAACAAAAAAACCTACCTGGAGAGTGCTTCAGAACTTTGGACATTCTAGAAACAAAGATTCCTTGCTTCCACCCTTTAACTTGCGTATCTGTTGGTTGAAGGTTTTTCCTTTTCTTAGTTTTTTTCTACCCATTGGATACTTGTGCGCACAATTGGAACTCTTACATTTACTAGAAAACTTGAGCTTCCTGGATTATAGCACTTCGTTGTTTCTCCATAAAGTGGTGCCCTTGCATTTGGGTTATACGTATCTATATAGTTGGAATATAGCTGGAGGACATGGATTTGATATATTGTATTCATTTAACATGGGTTTGCTTTTTGCTAGTTCCTACCTCAAGATGCATGCTATTAAGATATGTACATATTCTGGGGTGATTTTAATCCAATTTTTTTTGGTGAAGGGCAGGATTGGAAGTGGTGGTATAAGTGCTTGTGGGGGTAATGGTTTTGCCGGTGGGGGAGGTGGAAGAGTCTCTGTTGACATTTTCAGCAGACATGACGACCCTAAAGTCTTTGTTCATGGTGAGAATACCTTTTTTATTTCGGGTTTGGTGCTGCGTAAGAGATTAGTTGTCCTTTTCGCTGTTAATTTACCTTGGATTGTGGTACTTCTCCCCTCAGTTTACAAAAGCAATTATCTTCTGCTTAGTCGTGTAATGTTCTTAGTTTTTTCATGAAATATTAGGGTTTGTCTGTTTAGTCGTGTAGTGTTCTTAGTTTTTTTATTGAATATTAGGGTTTTTTCTTTTAGCGATTGTGAAGGATGACAATTGTGTGGCACCCCAACCCAAGTAACAGGGACAAATCTCTGTTTGTTTTTGTATTGGCTGCCGTGTTTGAATCTCTGTACATCGGAAACTTCCCCCTATTCCCTTTTTAGGATGTTTAACTCATCAAAGAGAGGACATGGTTTTGCTGAGTCGGGAGAAATGCGAATACTCATACACAAGCTGTATCTAGTGGCAATAACTAGCAATTACTGTAACGGTCAAAACACTATAATATATAGACTTCACGATTTGTTTTTGTCAGGTGTAATTTGACAAGGGTTTGAGTTGTTTTATCCACCTGAGATGCTGGGACTCACTCTCTCTCAAAGAGTTGATGGTCATATTATGTGCTCAAATGGAACTTTTATTTAATTTGAAAGCTTTAACGCGATTTTATTTCCAGTGAAACACTTAAAGGGAGTCCTTTTTTTTTGGAAACTGTTTCCTACAAACTGTTATTGACCAGGAAACTCCTACGTCTCAGTGTTCTTTATCCTGATTCATAACAAAAATATTGCAGTGTTTTATGAGCTGAACTGAGACAAAACCGATGTCCAGCTGAAATTTGTGAAAATTCTGAAACAAGTTGGAATAGACATTAATACCGAAATAATATTAATTGGGCAGGGAGGAACTGAAGGCTGTCTGTCCCACATCTTGGCAGGGATGGTCAGTCCCGGACTGTTCTGACTTCTGATCGGTGTGCAACCGTACATCCTTGCTTAGTAGGATTGTAGATTCATATGACTTTATTCATTTGATCAGCTTCCTATAGAAGATTAAGATAGCATGTTCTTTGCAAAAATTTTAGTACTAAAACGAACTCCATTTTAGGAAAAAGCTTCCATTATTGTTCCAAAAGTTGTACTACTATTCTTTATGCCCCCATACCTAAACAAATCAGTCGTCATTGGTGCATGAACTGGATGAGGCTATGTCCCAATGTCAACTGTCCTGGCTCCTATATGTTAGGTTCAGAAGTCAAATATGTTGACATCTTTGGCTGTTGAATTGTGCATTCGTAGTCTCATATTTAATTTAGTTGGGACATCATATTACCGACATAGATGTGCAAATTAGGCTTGATTACCCATGGATACATGGGTTGACTCTCAGGGGCGGTCTTAGTGTAGACCAATGGCCTGTGGCCCCACTCAGATTTTTAAAATTTTCAACTGAGCATGTTATAACAACTCCATGTTCAAGAAGTTCAGCTAAAGCCTGCCTTGTTTTCCGTCCCTTCCTCAATGGTTGGCTCCACCACTGTTAACATGAGACCTATTATGATAAATAACTCGATTCACATATAGGATGCGCCACAATTGCAGTTGTCCCATACAAACCCACAATTACATTGCCGCACCCAAGACCAACGTCTCTTTTTAGTTTATCCTAAACTCCTGGGTACTAACCTTCTCCTAACCTTTTGGCCCTTTATTTCTAAAACCATGAATAGTTGCTGTCAAGTATTTTATGCTACTTCGTTGCTTAACACAAGCTTATCCTTGTTTTGGAAGACAAATACAACTCCTGAATCCTTCTGGATTACCCATCTAAATCTGGCTTGACAAGCTTTTCCTAATGGAGACTCTACTTAATCCACCATAGCAGCATGTTTAAGGGCCATTAAAAGCTGGTGTGGTGTTCCCAGAATGAAGCAAGTAAAAAGGGAAGGCCATAGGAAACTTGTTTGGTTGAAATGTTTTTGAAATCTGTTTTGGAGAATTTTTTTCTTGAAACGAACCCATTTCAGATTTTGATTTACAGAAACTTGGAAAATGAGATCTAAAAGTCGCATTGAAAAATGTCCAAACAGACTTTAGTTCTACCCTAAACCAGTGTTGGCTTATGCGTCAAGGTGATGCAGTTCTTTTAAGAGGCTAACTGCTCACAGAGTTACATGACACTCCTTCGTGCGCTCGTGCGTGTGTCTGTGATCCCAAATTATGATTTTTCTCTTTTCTTTGTTCATTTGGGTGCTGGATTGGGTACAGGTTTCATATGCAGACCTGCCTCTTATTGGTCATTTTTCCTTTTTTACTACAGTTTTACTTGTAAAATAAAGGAGCTTTTTGTATGGAGGAACTTTTGCCTTATATTCTTTTTGGTCTTAAATCTCTGTTATCTTTGATAATTGGACTTGGTTCTTTGGAATGATAACTATATGAAGCTGTGCTATATGTTCAATAAGTCTCCCTAAGGACGCTAGTACTGCGTGGCTTTGCTGGATGTAGCTCCCTAAGTTTGTGGACTTGAATAGTGGGTTTCCTGAGGAGGTATCTGTCTAAGTTTCAGTTTCTCATCCTGTGTTCTAGGAGATGAGAGACGAGGAACCACCAGATGTTTGTATTTGTTAATATTTCCTCTTCTATTTCTAGGGTGAAATGGGCCTTGCGAAGTGAAGTAGAGCATTTTGTTCCTAATATAAGGACTACTATCCCAAACCCGTGAATGAATTATCTGAGTGTTTACAAAGTTAGCACGATGTAGTCCTTTGACCTGTTAAACCATTTCAGTGCTCTGGAATACCCATTTAAACTTCCAATATGCATTGGAATCTTTGGTATTGATCAAAATCTTGCACTTTTGAGTATGCTTTGTTACCCTCACAGGAGGAAGCAGTTCTGGTTGCCTACAAAACTCAGGTGCTGCAGGGACTTTTTATGATGCTGTTTCTCGGAGCCTTATAGTTAGCAATCACAACAAGTCTACAGATACAGACACTCTTCTTCTGGAGTTTCCTAACCAGCCCCTTATGACAAATGTTTATATTCGGAATCACGCCAAGGCTGCCGTTCCCCTGCTTTGGAGTCGCGTCCAGGTCAGTGGATTTCAAGTTTTTATTTTCTCCCATGCCACGTGGACTAAGAAGTGGTTGGTGGCCTTAAAGGTACCTTGCATGTCTAATTTGTTCAACCTTCCTTACTAAGAGCTAGGAAGATGATCAAAAATTGGTTGTTTGTCTTGGAAATAATGCTTGAATGGATGTGTAATTTCCGGTGCCAAATAACTTATTTGTATCACTCTAAAATACATGATAAGAACAGCAGAATTAATAAACAGAAAATTCAAAGGAACGGAACAGTCTTTAATATGCTGGGCCGTGCTGACGGTGATGTCCTTCTAAGGTTGACTCATGGCCCCTTGGACTTTGTGACTGTGTGTAGGGTCTCTCTAGAAGGCAGTTGAATTACTTAGATAATTGCACCGAGGAGATACGGAACATAATCCACTTCCTCTATTTGGTTCCAGTACCCATGTGATGCAAAACGTATACCAAAAGTCTCAGCTCATGTCATCAGCAAATTGCCCCCGGTTCCCTGCTTTCCAAAGTAGACTAGCAAAGTCTGCATATTCATATTTCAATGACAGCTGCATTAAGCATTTACCTTCCCTTTACGAATGCATCATTTTGGTAGTCTGACACTGCTGCACTCAATATACCTTCAAGTCGGCAAAGGAAAGCATGAAGCATCTGCCTATAGGCTATGGAGGATGCACTTAAACTCCTTTAGAGGAGGGGCTGGGAATGGTATCCTCTGCCCCGGTTTTATGTCAACGTTCTATGTGCAGAAGCCTTAATGCTGCCACTTGTCCCCTCATTAAACAATTAAATCAGTTATCTGTAACTCTGTTAACTCAAAACTTCAACTGATGGCCCAAAAGGAAAGATACTGCAAAACTGAAGACATGAAATCCTTGTGCAACTGTCTCCTCTTTTCTCTTGGAAAACTGGAGACATGAAATCGCTGTGTAACTCTCCTCTTTTCCCTTGCAAAGCTTCCTTCGACTTTCCCGCCGATGGAATCCTATTCCTGGGCCTGATATTACCAATGTCACTTAATTTTAATTTAGTGAGATTATTCATATTTGAACTTTGCGGCCACCCTTTTTGACTATTCATTGAAACTCTTGAATTGAATTTCCTTGAGAAATGAATAAGTTACCTCCTCTGATGTTCCTCCAAACTGAGCGCCTCTCCCTTTGCTTCCCTGGTCGTAGTTTACTGACCATGCCATTTTGCACAACTCCATTTGCTCCCTACTCGCAGACTTCCGGAATTAGAAGCAGCCCTCAAGCTAATAGGCTTCTTCCTACCTTCAAGGTTTTCTTAGAAATCTTCTGAGCTGCTGCTGCTGTCTCTATAGCAATTTCCCAGGAATTTACTAAATGATGACTTTTCGAAGTACCTGAACAGGAACTTCCTCTTCTTTGTTAACTCTGAGAGGAACAATTTTCCCCCATCTTGTCTTGTGGCTGCTACACTATCTTTTCTCATAGCCACACTTCTCTCATAAACTTCCCCACAATTCACACCCATGTGCTGAGATTCTAAGAAAAACATTGCTATCTTATAGATGAATCCGAAGTTTCTAACAGAGGTTCATCATGATTGACTACGTCTGTGTCAGCTCTTGAGTTGTTTTGTGAAACTTAAGCATATGTTTGTCCTATACATACTGTCATTGTAAGATTTACTGTTGCAGTTTTGATAGATCCTTGTGGACATAAAGATGCTACTCTTCAGTACTTCTCATATGCATATTCTTGCTACGCTTTACCAGTTTTGTTTATACTATTTCACAAAACGAAGATAAAATCTTGGTATCTCTTTTTTTTTCCTTAAAAGGAAAATTACTGGTGATGGTTATATTTTTATATGGGGATCTTACTTTTTTGATGCATCATTTAGGTCCAAGGACAAATTAGTCTTCTGTATGGTGGAGTTTTGAGCTTTGGGTTGGCACATTATGCTTTGTCAGAATTTGAATTGTTGGCAGAGGAGCTGTTAATGAGTGAATCTGTAATTAAGGTACACTGCCTATTTATGATGCTTTCAGTCTAGTTTTACCTTACTGCTTACTACCTTGTAAATTTTAGGTGCCCAAAACTTTATGCATGTATCTGATTACCTGTCACCTTCAAAAAATACTACCATAGTCTCTCTCTTCCTCTCTCTCTCTCTCTCTCTGAGCACTTGCCTGCTTGCTGGCATGTGCACTAGATATGTTTGTTGAAAGATGTTATACACTACTTATTCTCAGTATATAATTGAATATTGTAAGTTCCGGTAGCACTCTAACTTATGACTGGATTGTAGATTTTTCATCCAGCTAGCTTGATCTAGTTCTTTGATGCCAGTTAGTCCAAACCCAAACTCGTTCATTAAAACTCAGATAGCTTAGGGATATTTGATTGACCACATGGGACTGTCTTTTTTGGTGAACTTGTTGGAGACCACTTGGATTGGAGCCAAACACATCCTATTCTGAAGTTATGAAATCATGAGCAATGCGTCTTTGAAGAGGATATTGTTTGGGGAAGGTGATAAAGAGACAAGATAAATAGATGATGGGATTCTTACTAAAAATCATCAGATTCATCTCTAAGGGGCCCTTGGGAAAAGCTCAGGCTGCGAAAATTGAGAATGCTTTCTAGTCTAAAGGACGTGTGTTCTGTTGGAATCATTTAAAACTAATTCAGATGAACTCGATTATGTAGGAGATTATCCTCACCACTCACTATTACGGGCCATTACTTGGTGCAACAGCTAAAGCTCGACTGACGAGCATGGCAAAACCTGTTTGGCAGCAGTTAGTCCATACAGCCCAATATGGATGGAACCTGCATTGGTAGTGGCCTTTTTTGGAACAGCATCAAGTCAAAAGGGGTCTTACATGTAATATATCGAAAAGGCATCAATGGAGTGCTACCATAAACTCATGAAAAATCAACTACATCTCAAGAGCCCGCAAGAAGCCATTCGACAAACTCCAAAAATTGGAAAATTGATTCAAGGTAGGCCATTCTCCTCGGGCCAGCTAATTAAAATCCAAAACTTACTTCTCAAAGGAAAATCAAGAGAAGTCTACACTTCAAAAGTCCTCATATTTATGCTCGCTCCAATAGTCCACTTCAAAGTCATGGTCCCAAATACCATGCCTTTTTCTTCCTATTCTAGAATCTAGCCCTCTCCAAGAAAGTATGACTTCCAACTCTTCAAGATGTGGGGCCAATACCTATTCCATTTCAAGAAATAAATTCTGAGCTGGTTTCTCATTTTGTTCCTGTTACTTTCTTGGAACTAGGACCTGATATGAACCGTTTGGATCGTCTACCTGACATTAGGCTACGATTTTTTAAGAAAGTGTTGGTCTGTTAACTTCATTAATACTAGAGGTGGGGTGTGTTTCACATGCACTTAGAAACTCTATTTGACGTTTTTAATAACGTTATTTTTGGTGTCAAGATTCACTGTTTTCTCTGTAGGTATGCTTCATTCAAAGATAAGTTGTTCTAATTTGTTTTTTTATGTTTCTCACTCACATCATTTTCGGATGCAATATACATTGCGTCCTTCTTTTGAATTTCATCTAAACGGAAAATAATTGTAGTGATGGTGGTTTATTTCTGGTTAGTTTTGCCACTTCACTACCCTGGACAGGTTGGAAACATCTACATTTGTTATCTTGTAGCTTGATGTTTGATTTACTTTGTCATGCATATCCTTTCCCCTCTGATGTGCGTTATTTGGTAATTATAAGTTGTCTGATCAGTGTTCTTGATAAGTGTAGGTCTATGGAGCTCTACGTATGTCTGTAAAAATGTTCTTGATGTGGAATTCAACAATGCTTATAGATGGTGGTGGAGATGCAAATGTGGAGACATCATTGCTTGAAGCTAGTAATCTAGTTGTTCTCAGGGTGCTTCAGCTATACTTTTCCATTTTCTTAGATTGTGTTATCCTCTCTAGCACTCATCTTTCATTAGTGACATTCTTTGCTGTTTTTCCTGATTAGGAATCATCTGTCATACATTCTAATGCAAACTTGGGAGTTCATGGACAAGGTCTACTAAATTTATCAGGACCAGGAGATAGTATTGAGGCACAACGCCTGGTTTTATCTCTGTTCTATAGCATCCATGTAAGTGAATGTGTCATTATATAATGGTTCACTTTTAATATTGGCGTTGAGGGTTTGGAGAATTAGAGTCAACTTATTTTTCATTTGGAGTTCAAGTTAGCAGATACATGAACTTTGTGTTCTAATATATTTAACGGTGTTGTGTAGTGTTTGCTGGCATCATGTTGTGCAGATAAAATACTTAGAACATGGAGTTACTTCTTTTCTGTGTCAATCCATTTCATGCACTTGAAATATATTCTACTATGGATGCCCTTGATCTTTTTTTTAATCTTGATTCTTGTAAATATTCTGTGTTGAAACCGGCTGAGTTTGTTGCAGCTGCTCATATTCTTCAAGAATTTTCTAAATGCTTCATTTGGAAATAATTTTAAGTTCTGCATGGAGCATGTTATGTCAGAAAATTTGGTTGGGTCTTGAGTTAGTTCATAGGTTTGGGGAGACTGGAGTGTATTGCTAATCATTTTTCACATCAATTGGGTTAGCCAGGGTCGAGGGCAGAGATGATCAAAGTGCATGATTCACATGTGTGACCATGTCGGTACTTGCTGTCCTCTTTTAAACCAGATACCGGAATGCTAATGTTTTTTAGCAGTCTTAGGGTAGGCCTTTGGTGCCCAGTCGTAGTTGAACTAGGGAACAAGCCACAAGCCTACTTTCATTCCTCCCGATTTTCCTTGTGTTTCTTCTCCTGTAGCAATGGGTGGTGGAGAGTGAAATTTTGAGAGAGGGGGGATGGGGGATGGTCCACAACCTCAAGGATCCAGATAGGATATTTGATACGTAGTAACTATTAAGTGCTCGATTTTCAAGGCAGGCTAGGTAATGGACGCTGGCAAACCTGAAGTCAGTAGGAGTCAAGCAAGGAAGGGTTGGATTGTGTGCCTTTGGAAGATCAGGTAAGTAAGGTGGATGTAACAGGGGAGCCTAGGGACTGAAATAGGATCTGGTGTATGGGTGATTTTGCTTCAAAGGATACTTTTCAGTTGACATATCATCCAGAATTGATCCGAAAGGCTTGTTGGTTATCAAAAAGGTAGACAATGACGTTGGTAGTTTGAGAAGCTTTTTGACACTAACGGTGAGGGTGGTAGCCAGAGCCAAAAACACTAAACTAACTGGTTAGAAAGGTGAAAGAATTGCTGGAATTTGACAAGGGTGGAATAAAGAAAACAAGAAAGGGGTTGGGTGAGGTGGGAAATACCTTTTAGGAACAAAAGGGAATTTAAAAGATATGAATATAAGGTCAATTATTTGGAGCGACAGGGCTGAGGCCTTATTGGAGCAGTGTGTTGGCGACATTAAAACATAATGCATGATTTTATTGGAAGAGATGGATAGTGGACTTGTGAAGTGGCAACTCGATAAAAATTGCTCCGACCCTTATTAGTTGTCATAATCGAGTGTACATTATATAGTCACTACTTTTAAAGATTGTGTGCACATCTTACTGAATCGATTTTCTTCTTCTTCCTTATTCCCTCGTTTGTCTTTTTCTCTCCTCCTAAATGAAGGTTGGACCTGGATCTATTATGCGAGGTCCTCTGGCAAATGTAACAACTGATGCTGTGTAAGTTTTCTTTCTTTATTTCTTTAGTGCCAGACACTCGGATGCTGTTTTAATGGTATACCTAAATACTAATATTTGATGGATGTTAGGACACCAAAGCTGAACTGTGAACTTCAAGGCTGCCCCATAGAACTACTTCATCCACCTGAAGATTGCAACGTTAACTCTTCACTGTCCTTCACTCTCCAGGTGTTTTTCCAGTAAAAAGTGCTCAGCAAGAGGTTTGGGTGCTCAACTATTTAGGCCTTTTAACATCTTTATTCATCTTTTTCAATAGATCTGCCGAGTAGAAGATATTCTTGTTGAAGGCATTGTAGAAGGATCAGTTGTTCATTTCCATAGGGCAAGAACAATAACTATCCAGTCTCTCGGATCAATTAGTGCATCGGGGATGGGTATATATCTTTTATTTACTTCATAATCCAGTCTCCTCTCTCTCTCTCTCCCTCCCTCCAATGCAGCTTGATTGGTGTTTTTTGTTATCTATCCTTTATTTATTGCATCAACGGAAAATTAATCATGTTGTGAAGTGATGGGGAAAGAACATGTCCACAGAATGTGCATTATTATGGCTTGACCGTGTTCAATAATCTTTTAATTTCACTACTGTGTTTGTGCAGGTTGTACAGGTGGTGTGGGTAGAGGAACAGTTTTAAGCAGTGGTCTTGGCAGTGGTGGCGGGCATGGTGGTAAAGGTGGAGTAGGATGTTACAATGGCAGATGCATTGAGGGAGGTAGTGCATATGGAGATGCTGACTTGCCTTGTGAACTTGGTAGTGGAAGTGGTAATGAAAGCTTGGCTGGTTCAACTGCTGGTGGTGGCGTCATAGGTAAGCTTGACTTAAGTTGCAGTCCTAAATTCTTACCTGCTTAATTCTATTATTGTATTCTGGAACTGTGGTAAAAGAGATATGTGACAACCTCAGCATCTCTTTTCTCCTCTTTTTCTTGCAATTTTGTTACAGAATGTGACAATTCAATATTATTTTATGTTAATTGGAGATCAGTGGAGCTGGTTCATGTGTTTCCTGTAGCAGTTGTGTCCAAAAGTGTGAATCTGATTAAAAAATTTGTCAGTCGTGTTGAGTCAATAGTTACTCTAAGACACTCGTATTCTGGGGGTCGTGGTGTTCATTTTTTGAATTTTGGTTGGTATTACATTTAGTCTGCTTGTTAACTTTATGTGCTTTTTTTCTTTTCGTTTTCTTTTTTCCTTTTTTCCCAATTCAGTGATGGGCTCAAGGGAGCATCCCTTGTCAAGCTTGTTTGTTGAAGGCTCAGTTGTGTCTGATGGGGAAAGTTATGAAGAAAATAATAGGAAGAAAGGTAGCAGTACAATTGATGTTTCAAGTGCAAGTCTTGGCGGTGGATCTGGTGGAACTATTCTTGTGTATTTACGTTCACTAAATGTCAGTGAGCCTGGCATTGTTTCTAGTGCTGGGGGCCTTGGTAGTCAGAATGGCGGCGGCGGTGGCGGTGGACGGATTCACTTCCATTGGTCAGACATTCCCACTGGAGATGTATACCAACCAATAGCTAGTGTAAAAGGGAACATCCACACCAGGTTTGTGCAAATACTTGTTTCCTGTTTGACATAATTTTAGCAAGTTATCCTGTGCAAGTGTCTTTTTGCTTTTTAGCTTCCATTGATTCTGTCTCATGACTTTTTTTCAAATTAAATAGAACATCTGCTTGTTTGAAATGACTTTTTGCATTCCATTTACGTTCTCTGCTCTTCGTCTGTTGGATTAAGTTGCTTCTATTGCTGTTCATTAATCCGCCAGATGTGATGCTTAAGTGGTCTCCTGGTTCAGTTTGGTTTATGTGCCTGGAAATACTTGAAGGGTGTCTAAGGATGAAGTGATGAAAAATCTAGCACCAAACAACTGGACTCAATTTTTGTTGATATTGGCTCATTGAAAGCATAATTAAGGAGCTTGAATTTGTTTTTAAGTGAAAATAAAGCAAGGAAATATTTTGAAAAGCACACCTAATTTGAAGTTTCCTTTCGTTTTTCGTTCTTTTACTTGTTTTGTGTAGACTCCTGTCACGGTCCTTGCGTGCTAATTTGCTTTGTGATTTGTATAGCTAAAATTGATTTTGTATTCTAAAATTAGTACTGCCATAACTTACGAAAACTTTTTGAAACGAAATTTGAACCAAATGGCAGAGAAAAAACTTTGTGCTGACTTTTATGATGTTCCACATAAATGTTATGCTACTGAGATCTCAAAAGCATCCAGCCAAGAATATATCAAGTAATGAGCAACTGCCAACTCAATGCGGATGATTAAAATCATTGGGTTGAGAATCCTCCAGTTACTTTAAGGACACATGTTATCCCTTCAACAAGCAGCATTGTCCAACAGTAGGCCATCTTTTCCATTTTCAGTCAGCTCTTTGAATGAAGAGCCAATGTTCATCTCTTGGAGATGGAGGCATCGCTGTTTAGGTTCTATTCTTTGGCTGTTTGCTTTTGTTTTTGTGCGCAGGTGGCATTCCTTTACGTTGGTCTTACAAATTGTAAATTTGTACGTTATACAAATATCCAAATTGTAAATTTGTATATACAAATGTCCAAGTTGTAAATTTGTAAGATTATTATTAATCAGAACTAGTTTACGAAAAAGTTTACCAGAAAAGGAGATGGAGGCATGACAATGACCCGATGTTGGTACTCTCAAATGAAGGTGTTGGGAGTGGTGAAAGAGAAGCAATCAGACTGCTGTCTTTGTTAGTGCAATGTGACTACTTGACTTGTTCTTACAATTTCACTAAGAACCAAGAAGTTGTCAAAACTCAACATTTCTTGGCACTCAGAGGGAAATATATTGTCCTTTTTTAATACTTGAGTTCACCTTGTTATTTCAAAAATAATGTTTTTGGGTAACATTTGGGTGTTTTCTTTTATTGCTTAGGGGAGCACTAGGTCAAGACCAGGGCGGTGCTGGGGAAAATGGAACAGTGACTGGAAAAGCTTGCCCAAAAGGGCTTTATGGGACATTCTGTGAGGTAGGTTCATATATAATTTATTTGTTTCTTGATTTCCAAAAGTTTTATTTGTTGTAAGCAGAAAATCAGCTACTAGCAATTTCCAAACCCCCCCCCCCAAAAAAAAAAACAGGTTGACTATGGGAGGGGGTTGTTTTTGCTTCAAGCCAGGTAGAGTTGGAAAATATCTTTATCGCATTTCATGAAACAATGGCTTTTACATCCAATCTCCTTATTTCTCACAGAAACTGATACATGATGGAAATTTGAAACTTTATGTATTGCTCCCAGGAATATCATGCTCTTTCAAATGAGATGTTAATTTTTTTCTTCTTTATAGTCCACAAACACATAACTTGAGTGGGCTCACTTTAGCTATTTATGTATCTTATAACTGGGATAGGAATATGTGTTTTATGAGACTCGCATTTCTACAGGAGTGTCCGGCTGGCACTTATAAGAATGTTACGGGAGCTGATAGAGCTCTTTGTCGGCAATGCCCAGCTGATAATCTTCCACGTCGTGCTGTTTATATTGCTATACGAGGTATATCTAAGTTGCTCATTCATGTAGTGTTCAATGCTATGTAGTCTTTCAAAATCCTGCACGTGGATGCACTTCGAACCCTTTTTTAATCCTTTGGAATACCTATTTATTCTCACTCTTTAGCACGATCAGTACTAGCTTTAATTCTTGTTTTTTATGCCGTTTTTGGTTATTAATTGGTCTTTAAACCAAACAATTGGAAGGGTGGTGCTTTTCACAATATATATAACCTTTGAATCATGACCTCGTCCTTCTAACAGGTGGTATTGCTGAAACACCTTGCCCTTACAAATGCATTTCAGACAGATATCACATGCCAGACTGTTATACAGCTCTTGAAGAGTTGATATACACATTTGGTGGGCCTTGGTTGTTTGGCTTTCTTCTTGTGGCCCTCCTCATCCTGTTAGCTCTAGTGCTTAGTGTTGCTCGGATGAAATTCGTTGGTGTTGATGAATTACCAGGCCCAGCTCCCACTGAACATGGCTCTCATATGGATCACTCTTTCCCTTTCCTGGAGTCATTGAATGAGGTTTTCCTCCTACTATGACTGTGGTGTCGTATTTACCGTGGACAGTAAATTTATTTGTGTGGCCTCCCACAGCCTATGCTCTTTCTTCTTTTTTTCTCTCTTGCCCCAGATCTTGGGAAGTAATGGCATCAGTTTGACTTTCAGGTTTTGGAAACAAATAGAAATGAAGAGTCGCACAGTCATGTGCATAGAATGTATTTTATGGGGCCAAATACATTTAGCGAACCTTGGCATCTTCCGCATACTCCTCCAGAACAAGTGAAAGAGATTGTGTAAGTTGTTTTTCATTTTCCTCCTTATCTATTGGTTTCCTTGTTTTTCTGTTGGCGAGTGGCCAACCATGACCATGAGGGTGAAGTTTATTAACAAGCAGCTAATGGTTACAGAGTTTTCCCATGTTTAAGTTTTTGTTTTTTAGCAATTATATTACCTAGCAGGGAACCTCTTTTCAATAAGAAGTTGAACTGGCAGGTATGAGGGTGAATTCAACCGATTTGTTGATGAAATTAATGCCTTAGCCGCTTACCAGTGGTGGGAGGGATCATTGTACAGCATTCTTTGCATTCTTGCACCTCCTCTTGGATGGTCATGGCTTCAATGGCGGCGAAAAATCAAATTGCAACGACTTCGTGAATTCGTTCGATCAGAATATGATCATGCTTGCTTGCGTTCTTGTCGCTCACGTGCCCTATATGAAGGGCTCAAGGTTTGTTTCCTTAGAGAAGTTTTAATTACATGTGTTGGCCACTAATCATGAATTTTATAGGCGTTACTGACTGGTTCGTTCATTTGTTACACAGTTTTTGTTTATTTTCTGTTCACATATGGAATGATTATTTGTCTATCACTAAGTCAATAAGAGTTTGGATTCTAGAGATTATGACCCGAGTTTCATCATTGATGGCTGGTGAAATAGTGCTACTATTGTTCTTATGATTTGGCTGTTTTTTTGGATAAATTATGATTTGGCTGTTGCTTGTGCGTTTTTGGTAACTTTTTTCTTTTGAGGGTTGTCGCCAAGAGACTGAAATGGTTATTTTATGTCATTTTCTATTGATTATTAGCTGACATGCTGGAAAATCAGAAAAATAATGTTTTTTGTGGTTTGGGGGAGGAGAAAAATGGATAACTATTTGTTAAGTGAATCATTTTCAACAATTTATATTGGTAATTAGGTTCTATTAGTTTTGGCCTAGTCAGAATCTAGTCAGAAGTCCTTGACCATTCTGTTCTGTTGCATATCCTGCTGCAAAACAAGAGTATAGGATAGGGGATACGTTAATTTGTTAAACTACTGTCAATTTTCCGGATTATGTTTGGGAATTAAAGTTCCCTAGTTGAATTTTGCTGTATGTATAATGTTTATACTATATCAATGCTTTAATAGTGTATAGCGTATCAAATTAATTTGGACATTGGAATCTTCTTCATGGCATGCATTTATTGTTGAAACTTATTAGCAACTTAATAATGATTTTATGAGAAATAGCATGTGGTCGGTGAAATTCAGAAACTTCTCAAGCTTAGATTGTTTGGCCTGTATGATTGTAGGTAGCCGCAACATCTGATCTAATGCTAGCACATGTTGACTTTTTTCTTGGCGGTGATGAAAAGAGAACTGATCTTCCTCCTCGCCTTCAACAACGGTTTCCAATCTCCTTTCTCTTTGGAGGTGATGGAAGTTACATGGCTCCTTTCTCACTTCACAGCGATAATATTGTAACTAGTCTCATGAGTCAGGTTTGTAATTTTATGCCTGGTATGGAGTTTTTGGGATACCCTTTGGCTAAATGTACCACATCTTCCTTAGCTTGATATGTTCTATAAAATTTCCTTGATTACTATGCTTTTCACTCAGTCTGTGCCACCTACTACTTGGTACCGCTTTGTGGCTGGTTTGAACGCACAACTGCGCTTAGTGCGGAGGGGACGCCTTAAAGTAATGTTTCGGCCTGTACTTGGATGGCTTGAAACTCATGCCAATCCTGCATTGAGGATCCATGGTGTGCGTGTTGATCTTGCTTGGTTTCAAGCTACAGCTTGTGGTTACTGTCAATACGGACTTCTGGTGTATGGTTTTGAAGAGGAAATTGAGTCTGCTTCCATTGATAGGAGCAGTGAAGCAGCAAGAACAGACCAACAGTTGCGGTAAATGATCTATGCTCAGGCCTCTAAATGTACAGTAAATATGCATATGTACGTGTGCATATATATATTTTTATGCACATGAAGACATACACACACACACACACATATGTAGTACACACACACACACACACACATATGTAGTACACACACACACACATATATGTAGAAAGAGCGAGAGAGAATCACTTGACCTCTTGTGGTTTGCCCCATGTGTGGTTTGTTCACACAATTATCAACATGCAACCTACTTATGATGTCACACCCCGCACTTTAAAGGTATGAATTGAGCAATAATATGAATACACAAAAAGCCAAACCACAATATTAACATAAGGCTCCCTCAATAAATATCTGTCATTATAGCAAAAATTCTGAACAATGTACTCTACGAGCCCACAATTGCCCAAAACGGTATCATATATCTCAAAATAACTTACATCCGAAATAAACCCTAACCACTGAACTTCAAAACAATTCTTCCAAAAATCTAGTTCCTTGGCTCAACCGCACCTGTAAAACATTTATTTACAACACATAAGCCGGAGCTCGAGTAAGAAATCATGTAGCACCAAAATAATGAAGGTTAGATCATGCTCGCATCAATATCATACTAATTAAAACAGAAAATAACTTAAATAACTGTAACATGCTCAATGCAACACATGCACGACATGAGACTTCGCCACAAATGACAACTCGTGCTACGTTGAGACGTACGTCAGATCCCAGACTTCAAATTGTATTTAATAGTCTTTCACCGTGAGCCTACCCAAGGATATGGGCACCCTACATTGAGTTCACCGGCAACCTCCGGTTGTCGAGACATCTCCAACCTGTTAAGATTTTAACGGTCTTTCACGGCCGGAATTACAAAGATATTGTATCCAAGGTAACCATCACCAATGCATGACTCTATGAACATGTAACTCACTATTTCAGACCTGAACAATATGCATAAATAGACAGAAAAGCAAAAAAACGGCTTACTTTTATAGGAGTTGTTTTCCTGATTTTAGAGAGGTCATTCAAACGGCCAAGAGTTCGCTTGAGCGGCAAAAACATAGTGTCCAAAATAGAATTCTAAAAAATAAAAGAGCGCTTTTGAGCGGCTTAGTTAAGTTCTGTGTGAACATAACACGAACATGCCCTCGTTCTTCGACTAAACCATCCAAAACTCTACACAAACATCTCACACCATGCAAAACTCAATTCACACATATCTACACATATATTTATGATTCGAAACACGTTCTAAACGACATTACAATGGAAATCTATGCGAAATCCTACCTTAGTCAAGAACAGTAGAAACTCTAGTTTGTTGCGATGTCCTCCAAATCCCTCTCGTGCCTGGCTAATCTTAGGCTCCACTCGAAAACCTCGGCACCAGGAGCAACTCCTCAGCTATGCGTTCTTCTTGAATCTCACGTTTAATCATCCGCTTGCCCTTCTCAATAGACCGAACGAAGAATAGAGTTTTGGAAAATATTAAATGCTTGTCTAACTTTTGATAAAAAAAACTGATTTTAGACTTTCATCATGCTTTTATATTAATTAATTCAATTATTACACTTTAATCTAAAAGTTCCTGACAATTTCACGTTAAACCTGAAATTACCAAATTTCATTAAAAAGCCCCAGTTATATCAAAATTCACCAAATAACAGAAATTTAAATAAAAACAAATAAAATGTCGGAACGCAGGTCCTCACATGTGATTCTTGAATCAATGTGCACACTAACATCCGATAATGATATTTGCAGATTGACATCAATATCCTCATCTTCTTCACAAATACATATTAGTGCACCCATACACATAGGTGCAAATATAATTTTATGTTTGTTAGCTACTCATAACAAAACAACTAGTATTAACTAAGTGACTCTTCAGAAAAATTGATATCCAAAACTAAAACCCCCTCTTGTTAAAACACATTTAATGAACCCGTGCACCTAAATTCGTCACTAGAATTATGTGATTATAAACCAAAATCCATTTGGGGAAAACTGTTCTCTCATTGAAGTTGATGAGATCCATGTCTTTTTTTCTCTGTCAAATACAAATCATTGGCGTACAATGGTCAATGAGAGCTATTAGAGTTCACAAGAAGCTGCAAGGCACTTGGGCCCCGTTTGATAAACTTCTTGAAAACTATATATTCGTAGAGTGGTGGGAGTTTTTTACTCTGATTTTTTTCAAGACTAGATTTTAATGGTTATGGTCTACAAATTTATTTTCTAATTTACTTCAAAAAAATCATGCAACAATAAAATTTATGAAACATAAAAAATTAGCATTTTTTAAAAAAATTGCATACTAAAATAGAAAGTCATTAACATTTTTAAAATCCACGTTTGTGCCTCGAAATACATGTTTGCTTCTTCAAATTACATTAGATCATTTTCATATTTCCGGCAAAATCAAATGATAACTATTCAACTTAAACCCACAAAGTTTAATTGTAATGATCGCTAGAAGAAAAAGTACCACACTGCATATTGGACAAATAGGGACATAATGGCGCCTAGATTGAACCAAGCAAGGTTATGCCCACATCATGACTGTCCAACCACTTCTTCATGCGTAGCATTACTGGTGGTCGTTGCACTTTGTTGAGCAGTTTGTAAAATCTGGACTTGAGTGTCATTCGCCGCTTCAGGCCTTCGAATCGGTCTTGTGGAAGTGTAGTCCATAATTAATGCAGTGTTGGTTTCCTTGAAAGTCCCAAATTTTTTGAAGAGTGCACGCAGATAACCGGAGACTTGTTGGTTGCAAGCTGCCCAAGAGTTGTAAACCCCCATAGTACGTCCCACATAGACAACGTAATAAAATTTCTTGTTTGTCATTCCTAGCATAATATGGAAACAAACATAGAACGACAAGCACAAGTTAATAATTATAGGTAAAAAGAAGAAAAGCTACAACATTCACTACTTTTTTTGAGCACTTCACTGCTAATATGCATGATGGAATGATGGTGGTTCAATTTTATGGTATTTGTGAAGGTTGCCCCTGCGGCAATGTACTAACACTTTGTCTTTGCTATCTGTTATTCTGTTGCTTGATTTTTCTCGTACTGTACTGGCCATTGCTCCCTCTTCCTAGCCCTTGCATTAATTTGATTGCAAACTCATTTCCTTGACTTCAAAATCTGAAACTTGACATTCAAAATCTTTTTGACATTTTTTTTTACTTTTTTACTCCACACGGTGTACATTATTTATTTGAAAAGTGATAAATGCCCACTGCCTGACTAGCAGGTTAATGCGTTATTGAAAGAAATATGTTTCATTAAAAAAAAAAAATGACTCCCAAGTAGATATATCCATCCTTACGAATCATTTTGCAGTACCAAAAATCAGTTTATAACTTCTGAAGCAGTTATATTGAGGAAATACAATGGACGTTATTCAAGTGCCTTGTGGTTTAACAAGAAGGGAAAACAGAACCATTATGCAATTAACTTTTATAAGATTATGTCCCTATCACTTAATTTGGAACAGAACAAGAAAACCTCACTAACATAAATTCAATGGACACACATTTATCCTTAACTTGGGTGATTCCAAAAACTGATGTTGCCAAGACTAATTTATGCGTTTGCCAAAACTAATTTTATAAGTTCATGCATTAACTGGTGTTGCCAAATTTTTTTTGGGTGATTCCAAAAATTCACTGGACGCACATTTTGCAAATGCACCATAGCATAAAACATCCCTAACTCGACATCAGCAGCAGCAGAGGAAACACAAAATATCCCAACCTTGGCATAGAACATCCGAAATCATCAGTTGAAGCAGGGGAAAAGCAAAATAGATAGCAAACTATGATCCATCACCAACATAAAAGAAAGCCATAATCAAGCCCAGCAAACAAACAATAGAAGTAGAAAAATCAAATTTTCATACATATTAGCATACTGAACAACCAGATATCATATCAACAGTTCCGGAATTCATCAGGATATTATATCTACACAAAAGGCATGCTGTTTCAAAACCAAATGTTTGTTACACAACACCTTCAAAACCCAATAGCATGCACACAAACCAAAAGCATGCAATACCCAGAACCTAAAAAAGTCTTCAAACCCCACATTCACAGCCCTCATATAAACCCTCCTAGAAGCATGAATACCCACTCTATCTTGTCCTCCTCCGATAATCTAGAAAACAAGTCAACGTGCTTAGGATTGTTGACAATCAGGGTTGCAGACTGTAAGAGGAAAAACCCACAGACTTTAGAGAGGGGCGGTACATTTATTTATAATAAAATGAATGAGGTTAGGGTTAGGGTTAACCTAATGGGCTCTAGTCACCGAGGCCCATTAGGGTTAACCTATACATGTAACCTAATTAACTAACAGGAATTTATCAGCACACCCAAAATAGTAATCTGATAACATGAAGTCAAACAGCAGAAAAAA